>JAAGNO010027475.1:114128-136911 GCA_033439905.1 Ceryle rudis
TAGGTATTCCTAGACCTCAGTTTCAGATGGGTTTTGTCCATTAGGTATTCCTAGACCTCAGTTTCAGATGGGTTTTGATTTTGCTGCCTGAATTCACGTTCAGTGTCTGCACAGATGTTCATTAATTTCTGTGAGAGATACATTTGAAAATACAGTCCTGCAGACTGTTCCCCTGGCCTTTAGTTCAGAAAGATGCTAGATCATACTGAGTCTCAATGTCAAATAACTCTGTGGGGAAAGACTAGAAAGCCTGGTCTATTTGCATATGTGAGGGGGTACGGCAACTGACTGCTGCATTAATATAAGAGGAGAAGGTTATTTTTGCAATAACAAAATGGCAAAAAATGATAACCCAGAGTTCAAAAAAAGATAAATTCTCCTTGTTTTTACAGACAAGAAGGAAGAAGAGTGAGAGCATCAGCTCAGAGACTGGCTGGATTTTACTAAGGGCTGGATGGTTTCATGACCCCTAACAACGTTTATATATAAATGAGTTGAGATAATAAGGCTAATCGTCATGCTTCAAGTAGTGAGTTCATAGCCTGAAGTTATTGGGAAGTGCTTTTCCTCCATTGTACAGATGTGCTTCATTGATTAGGAATTGTCCATTCCAGAGGAGGATTGTAGAGCCAAAGGCATTTCTGATGACTTCCTGCATCCAGTAATTCATATGGAGTCCCATCAGCATCTTGAGTATTTTATTTTACCTGAGTACACAAATATTGCAGCAGCCTGATCTGTCACTGACATTGGTTAAACATGCCTATGTCATATGTCAGTATTGCCAAGTGCCAAACTTTACTTAAGGTTTATTCTGCAGATCATGAAGAGATTTGCTCAAATGAGTTAGCAGGTTGGTGGGTTTCTGCTGTATCAGCAAGGCTAAATTCACATACTCACTACTTTTCCTGAAAGGCAAAGAATCCCTCATAAAAGCTGGAGGTTAGAAGCCTGGGCTTCTTTATTTCATCTTACTATTTTCCTTCTCAGAGCATAGAGTTTTACAGTGCAGTCCACAACCCAGCATGTGCTACATGGGCTTGATTTGGTAGGGTTTGGGGTCAGAAGAAGTAGATGGTCCAATTTTTCTCAGGTGTTCCAAGGTCAAAGGGATAGTAAATAAGAGAAACCTCACAGAGCTACAGTTGAGTTAAGAAGATGAGGACACTGTCACCCTAAAACATTCAGAATATTAAGGCAAATAACAAGGTATCTCAAACAAGATTTGTTTTCTATATCTGCTGGGCATTAAAAGGACAGTGCAAATAACTTTAATACCATTTATACCTTAACTTTTGTGCCTTGGGGATGCGTTCACAGAGAGCTGAAATCGCTAATAGTGGCTTACTTTGGGCGTACCCTGCAAATGACAATATAACCTAGAGCCAGCCTGCATCTGGGAGGCTGCCTCACTGTGGCAAGGTGAGCTGACTCTGTGTGCGTGTAAAAGGTCTCGTTATTGCAAATGGTAAACATGGAAAATGTTTATCAAAGGTCTTTGCATGCCAGGTATATAATGGAAATTGGGTATAAAACCCGATAACCCGATCCCTTTCAAATTACAGGTTTTGTTGTATAAAATTCTATCATAAGCTAAATTGTACTTGATAAAAACTTTGTTTTTCAATATACAAAAGCTTTATAACTTTTTTTTTTTTTTTTTTTGGAAAGCAAGTTAAATATTTGCAAAGATTTGGGGAAGATAAGAGGGCCCCCTTGTGGAGATTGTATACATATATTTTATATATGCACACATACATAGTCTAAACTGACGTGGAAATAAATCTATTAGGTCATTGGAGGAGGAAGATGGCAATTTTGCTCGTAGCTTTGAGTTGTATTATTTACACACCACACATTTCTGGGTTTGATTAGATGCTGCCAAGAATTTTAGTGGAAGCAGAATGTGTAGCGTAAAATGGGAAGTCAGTCATCTGACTTACAAGTATTCAACTGAAATATCCCATCATCTGCATACTTCATTTCTTAGAGGAAAAACTGTACAGTTACATCACAAGGAGAGGAATGCTAGGAGAAACAAAGTTAGCATTTTTTGTCTTACAGCTGAGCTTTTGTGAATTGATTCAATGAATGAAAAAGAAAGACTAGTCTTACAATATTTCATTAGTAGAGTCACCTAAAATTCTTTAGTACCCCCACTGTGATATTGTTTACCTCATGGGAGGTAAATCCCAAAACTTATGATCAAACATAGATGTTTTAGAAACTTAACATGTAGGCCAAAAAAATGGTTGTGATGCCTGGATTTTGTGATGATAATTTATAATTTATGGCCATTATGCTTGATGTCAGAATTAATAAAGACTTGAGGCAAAGCTTAGAGAGAATAAATTGATGTATTTTCAAAGGGATTTCAATTACAGGGCCTTTTTATTGTTAATTACTTTATTAATTGAGCAGAATTACTGTACTGATTCAAAATGCATTGCAGTGAAAAAGTCCCCAGAACTTTCATCTGAGCATCCCAGATTTAGAAAAGAGCATCTGCAAATGAGCTATATTTGGAAATGAGGCAGGTCAGCTAGGGAGGGAGCCTTGGTACATGCTGCTTGCGGCACAAACTGGTTTCCAGTGAAGCCAGCTATAGAGGACCACTGGTGATGCCTGTGCTGCTTGTCTTACCTAGCCAGATAATAAAATAGGATAGCAATAACTGCTTCAAAAACAAAGAAGAGGATGAAAATAAACATTGCAATTGAATTTAACTTAATATTTTTGCTCTGTTTCAAACCTAACAAAATCTGACTGAAGAAACGTAAATGTCAGAAGATTTAAGGGTCTGGCTACATTTTATTTGTCTTTATTTGTCTGGGCAATTTGAACCAGAATTTTACCAGTATTCTTGCAGGCGGACAGGACTCTTGCAATAACAGATCTCTCATTATTCTGCATGAAAGTATGTAGGGTTTTTTTCTTCACAACTGTTACGAAAGGTCACATGTTATTCAAGTTACTGAATAGGCAGCAGTTCTGCATCTCCGTCTCTTTGCATCAGAGCTGGAGGAGTGCTCAGCTGCCCAGGCAGTAACCTTTTCCAGGGAGACTCCACCTGAACCAGGGACTTGCTCTAACCTTGCAGGCAGCTGGTCAGAGACTGTGACCTGATAGTGAGGAAGGTTCAGTGGCTTGTCCTGTGTGCATAAGGGATGTTTTATGAATCCTGTTGTGCTAAACTGTTACCCATGACTGTAGGCATCAGAGCTGATCAGGCAAGTCCCTTCCCAATCTGGCTTCTGTAATCCTTAGAGGCTAGATTGGCAAAACAAGCTCAAACTGCAGGTCCCTCATGCTGTGCTGTCTCCAGGTTTGCTTTTCTCTTGTCCCTTGCCTGTCATCACCTTTCTTTCTCTGGCCAGCCCTTGTTTTCTGCTGCCTCCTGATGATGCGGGTCATCCCCTTAGCTTGTCTCTCCTGTACTCATGACACCTCTCTGAGAGAGGCATGTGCAGATCCCTCCCCAGTCTGAGGCTAGAGGCAGCTCTGGGAGGAGTCAAGTACTAGAGTGATACAGATACATCATTTTCCCCTTTGTGCAGCAGCATAGAAAAGGCAGAGGTAGGAGAAACAACATTTTTGAGTAAAGGATGTCACACATGCCCCAGATTTTCACAGGTTTTTTGAGATCCGTCAATGATCTGTGCACAATAGGGATGAGATAGAATGGGGTCAATGTGAGCAATGGATTCTTCCTTTGCTAGTCCTGGCCACAAAGGATTTATTATTTTCTCTGCCACAAAGGTATGCATGGTCTTGCATAGAATATCTTTAAACAATCTCATAAGACACTGCGCTTTTGAATAGTATTTCCTCCTATGTGTGCTCACACACTGTTTTTTATGAGGTGCAAGGTTTTTAGTATGTTTGTGCTTGATAGAATGACCAAATTCTTCTTATTTGATTTATTATTACATCTTATATTTCTTTCAGTGAAGCTCTTACTACTTCACTCCTTTTTGAAATGTAAAGAACACTTACAACAACTGAGCTTGATATAATTTAGGCAAAGAACAAAAATCTCTGGAGGGAACTTTGTTAGATTTGTTTCTCATCGAGAAATGATTTACAATTTGTATCAAGATTGTTTGATGGAAAGTTGCAGATTTCTTTTTCCATCAAATCACCTAATCTGTACATTTCTATTCCAGACCTCTTCAATCTCAAATAAATTGTCATTTCCCTGTCTTAACCATTCTCTGTCTTCTCACACACAACAAAGCTGGGACCACCATTCTCAGCCTTTAGGCTGCGACATGTAAATACCCAGCATCTGTCTCTGACAGGAGAATGGGAAATTACCTTCAGTAAAGTATTTGATAAAGCAGCATCTGCTAAGTTATTATACGAGGCAGAAAACATGAGGCTGAGAATAAGAACTTTATGGTGGACAAGAAGCTGGTAACAAAACAAGATGTACTGAAAGACTAACTTTCTGGTTTAAAGGAAAGCTATTGTATTGGGCTTATATGACAAGGTTTTGGTAGTGGGGAGCTACAGGGATGATTTATGTGAGAGACTGCTGGAAGCTTTCCCTGTGTCCAGTGGAGCCAATACCAGCTGGCTTCAAGACAGATCCAAGGCCAAGCTCATCAGTGATGGTGGTTGTACCTCTGTGATAACATATTTAAGAAAGGGAAATAAAACCCTGAGCATTTTGCAGACAGCGAGATGAGTGAGAATGTGTGAGAGAAACAACTCTGCAGGCTTCAAGGTCAGTGAAGAAGGAGTGGGAGGAGGCACTCCAGGTGGAGGAGCAGAGATTCCCCTGCAGTCCATGGTGAAGACCATGGTGAGGCAGGCTGTTCCCCTGCAGCCCACGGAAGAACCCCCACTGGAGCAGGTAGATGCCTAAAGGAGGCAGTGACCCCATGGAAAGCCCACACTGGAGCGGGCTCCTGGCAGGACCTGTGGATCTGTGGAGAGAGAAGTCATGCAGATGCAGGTTTCCTGGCAGTACTTGGGACCCTGTGGGAAGCCCACACTGGAGCAGTCTGTTCCTGAAGGACTGCACCCTGTGGAATGCTGGAGCAGTTCATGAAGAACCCACATTTGAGAAGTTCATGGAGGACTGTCTCCCTTAGGAGGGACCACACACTGGAGCAGGGGAAGAGTGTGGAGAGTCCACCCCCTGAGGACGAAGAAGCAGCAGAGACCATGTGTGATAAACAACCCCCATTCCCTATCCCCCTGTGTCAACTGAGGGGGAAGCAACAGAGAAAACTGGAAGTAAAGTTAAGCCCAGGAAGAAGGGAGGAGTGGGAGGAAGGTGTGTTAAGTTTTGCTTTTATTTTTCATTATCCTACCCTCAATTGATTAGTAATAAATTAAACTAATTTCCCAAGTCAAGTCTGTTTTGCCCATGATGGTAATTGTGAGTGATCTCTCCCTGTCCTTATCCCAACCCACAAGCCTTTTGTTGTATTTTCTCTCCCAGCCAGTTGAGAAGGCAAGTGATAGAGGGGCTTTGGTGGGCAAATGGTGTCCAGCCAGGGTCAACCACCACAATTATTAATGAATTTCCTTAATTCTGATCCTATTTCATGTTTTCATTAACAATGTTGGCACAAAAAGCTGAAGTGCATTAATGGGATTTGCTTAATGACCTTGAGGATTTCAGTAGCAGAGATCAAATGAAGGTTGGGAGCACAAAGTGCAAGTTCTTGTGTTGGAGGCCAGCAGAAACAGATTTCCTGCATCAACTGAGTGCTTATCAGCTGAAATGGGGGAACCAGAAGGACTTCTATACATCAGCCAGTAACACAGTGAGTGTGGGTTTCCAGAGTCACACAGCCCTATAAAAAAAACAATTAATGCAATATGAGGATGTATCAGAGTGCGTGGCCAGTGGAGATAGGGAGGTATTTATTGTACAGGGCCATCTGTGAGGCCTCCTGTGAAATTTGCCCATGTATAGTGAAACGTGAAGTCATGGAAGGTCAAATGCCAAGATGGACTGCTTGCATGCTCAAAAACCAGAACCAATTTCAGGAGCTTCCAACATGTCTTATTCTATGAGTGGCCTATCAAAAGCTACCACGGAGAGCTGAGATGTGGGAAAACTCAGCAATCTAAGTGTGACCAAAGGGGTTTGGGGGACTGCAGCATGGTCACTTCTGGCTTGTCTTATCAGAAAAGACAGCAACAACTAGTTCAGCTTTGTAAAATGAAAGCCAATGTGATTGTCCTCTGATCTCCAACTTAAATGCCTTTTCTTCTTCTCTGATGTTACATTTATAAATGCTCTTGACGCGTTTGCAGTGTTAACCCAAGAGCAGCTGCATTTAAGTAGACCAAGAACAGCTTTATTCTGGGAATGAGAGTCATCTTTCTAACCATGAGAAGCAAACTTCACAAGCACTTTCCAACAGGAGCAGTGGCATGAAAAGGATATTTCAAAAGGCACTAGGACATGTTATGAGAATAATGGAATGGTTTTATCTGTGCTGGCAGGGAAGGGCACTCTTGTGGCTCTGGAAGCCTCCTTTTGCTAAATAAATCATCAGATCATGTTTTCTGGGTAACTGAGCATCCTTAACTCTTACTACTATGCATCTTCACTGGCAATGAAGCTGAGTTTATCTACATGTTTAAGTGTAGATTTAGATGCCTAACTTTATGCTCTGTGTTTGAAAATTTAATATCTGAATCCTAAAGGCAATACACAGAAAAAACATACATTAGCTCAGAATCTCACACATGTTTATATGGTATTCATCTGCATTTTCTAAAATACTGGGATCAAACTCATGGGCAGCTACATCATTTCATTAATCTAGGAGCTGTTCAAGATCCAGACTTGATACTGTGAACAGAATTAATTTCTTTAGGGACATGTAGCTGCTGCACTGTCCTCTCCAATTTCTAGAGACTATATTGAACAAAGTATCATTGATATAAATATTCATGAAGTTGCTCAATAATTCAGGGTGTGCTGTTTCAGAGTGTTATAGCCATAGCAAAAGTCATATACAAAAACCTCAGTCTCATAAAAGGCAAGGCACATTCCCTGTGCTCTGCCTAGGGTAGCCAGGAAAGAACAAGGTAGACCAGGTATGATCTTGTTGGCGAGTCGGACTGATATGTTTTCTGACAGGACTGTACATTTGGTGCCAGAAGATTTTCCACTGTCAGGCAGAATCGCAGAACCCCTGGTACGGGAAGGGACCTCAGGAGGCGTCTAGTCCCACTCCCTGCACAGAGCAGGGCCACTGCTGAGTGCAGATGGGGTTGCTCAGGGCTCTGTCCAGTTGGGTCTTCAAAACCTCCAAGGAAGGAGGGCACGCATCTTTGAGTGCAAAGATTTCCCAATGCTTAATTATTCTCATAGTGAAAATTATTTTCCATGTATCCTCCCCTTTTTCAGTTTATGACTGTTGTCTCTCATTATCCCAATATGCATGTAATTGAAGAGCCTGGCTTCACCTTCTCACTGACCTCCTCTTCAATACTGGAAGGCTGCTCTTTGGTCCCTACTTAATGTCTTAGACATGTCTTCAAAATACGTTATTAAAATCTGCATCCTCAGAAATTTATGTTCTCCTATGCCAAGAAAAGAAGTCTCAGCACTCCCCGTTCCCTTTCACAGAAATAGGTCCTGAGACCGATATTCACGAATGATTTTGAAGGGCACATGACAATGTGATATTTAGAAAATGTGATTATTATTTTAATGGTTATTCATTACTTAAAACAATTACAAAATCACAGGTCCTAACTCCAAAAGCCGAGAGTGTTTTAAAAGAAAGTTGTCAGTTTGCATAGTCCCAGGCTAGTTGCCTATATTACTAAAGTACTTAAGTAAAAAAAAATGTATTTATAGTTTCCACAAATGTATTTTTTTCCCTCATTGTTTGCAGTACAGATGTACCACTTGATTTTGAAAGTCAACTTTTATCTATATAATATAAATCTAAACTAGTGCTAAATTGTATCAGCTGACCTAGTATCTTACTCATCTCATATCCTCTACACCATTATTGGATTCAAGGAAAAATGGACTCTAGCTGGAAATATTCCTGATGTTACACCTGTAGCGTTTGTATTGCCACAAATTCATTCTTTTTCTTTTACCCTTCTGGATTACCCTAAATTGCTGTTTGATGTCAGAGAGTTGAGTGATCTCTAAAGACACTTTTTCTCATCTGTCTTTCTTTAATCAGGTGTGGGACACTAATCTTCTGATCAACAGCCATGCAAAAGAAAAAAAAATGCTGTAAAGCTTTCCTGAGGTTTTTCTGGTAGCATAAATACAGAAATTAATTTGATATTTCAGAGAATATATAAATTAAAAAAGGGGCTTGCAATTTCTAAAGAGAAAAATCAGGATTTTTATAATGAATGCTGAAGCAACCAAATAATGTAAAGGGAACTGAAGTTGGTGACAGGGAGTATCACTACTAAGAGGCAATGAAATGAGAGGTTTCTGATCTCCTAAGTGCTTCCCAGAGCCTAACACCACATATCTCCTGACTGTAACGTACATGGGTGTCATCAGAAGTAACTTCCTGAGCAGCCACCCTTGCTTCCCAGAATAGGAAATATAATCCCAGCTGTCTGACTCCAACCCACTTGTTTCACTGATATACTGGTAATTCAGCAAGGATAACAAAACTATGGTGGACTATTCTTCCTAACTGCTGGTTTGGAGACTTGTGTGAGATAATACAATTCACTTAAAACTTCTGATTACTCTGGGAATGCTCCAGCTCTAAAAGCATGCTTAGAAATAGATATCCTACCATGACAGGTAGATATATCATATGTACAAAAAGTCATGAAATGGTGGTTCTTTGTACTTAGTTCTCACTCATTACAAAAGGTTATGTTACTGTTTAGTTTCTGAGGTTGGCCTGAAGTTTGCACTCTGTGAATATGTCCATTCAGGCAGGGAGTCTTTGACTCCAGGCATGGGGTTCACCTTACAGATGAAGACACCTATATATAGGTGCCTACAATGTAGACCTCCAGGTTATCAGGTATCTAAGCCCCCACTGTGGTCAAGGTACACAATGCACTGCATAAGGAGCCTCTAAAGTGATACAGCTCATGTGAGAGCTGCCACCTGCCCTTGGCCAGCTCCGTCACTCCCCAGACAAACACCACTGCCTGTGTTGAACAGCTTCCCACCAGCTTCAGAAGTTGCTTATATGTAGAGTGCTGCATTTAGATGTCTTACCCTGGAGGTAGTACCCAGTCACTTCTCCGAGTAGGCATGTCCTACAGATTTAGCTGCACTATATGTCACTAGGATGACAAAAACTGTTGGTAGTTAAACAACAGAAGCTTGTGGACAATTTGGAAATAAGAAGCAGTGGCCAGGTTTTTGTTTGGTTTTTTTCCCTGATGGGACAAAATCTCAGAGGAAATAAAGAGACATATCTAAAATTTTATAAATTTGTACCTGAAAATGCAAGTAGTTTTTTATTTTCATTTAACTCCGTTGAAGTCAATGACATGTTCTCCTTTAATGTGTGGTAAGTGTCTGTAGGACATTGCAGCCACTGTTTGAAGTAAGCACAGCACTCATCTTCCCAGTTAAAAACAGCGGAGGTGGTGGATGCTCAGATCTTCTGAGAGAACAGCCAATTAAGTGTTTGTCCGACATGCTGAGTGGGTGGTGTATGTGGATAAATGTTGACTTCTTAATTGTGACTGCTGTTCTTTCAGTGAAAGAAAGCCATGAAAATCTGAGAGGACAGCTTATTAGCTATATTAAGGTCACAAACTTATGTAAAGGATGTCTTAGAAAGCCATTCCCATCACAGTGGTCTAGCATCCTGTGACAGATGCTAAGTTTAAAAAACCTATGTACTGTTGCTACACCATCTTTGCAAAAGTTTGCAGGCTAGCTAGACTTGATCTGGTTTGCTTGATGGATAAGCTGGATGATGCTTCCTGCAGCCAGGTGGAGATGCATATAGTTTGTACGGTGTTTTAGAGCTTTTTTGTTAGCATACTGTAGTTCTGAATCAGAAGTATACAGTCAGTTCTTGTTACCTTGGGCAGGTTCTCTGTAAATGAAGCACAGCATAGATGCAGTGACACTGCACAATAGTGCTGTCAGCCATGAGCTGATACATCTGCATTATGCTGGGATGGCTTTGACCATCTCAGATCAGCCCAACAATGTTTCTTTGGTTTCTGCCTCCATCCACCATCCTTGGTGCCTAATTATTGTATTGTCCTTATTCATATATTGCATTATTCTTATCTGTGATTCATTTGTTTACTCTCTTCACCATTAACCATGCTGACAGTACATTGCCTGAAGAGGGGTTGCTGATCAGTAGTTAACTCTGTTACTGCCTCTGAGAACTTGGGCTTCGGGATAAAACTGAGAAGCATAAGGCCTTTTGTTCACATAATGCAGATCATTCTTAAGCCTTCATCTTGCCACAACCTGTGTCATTAGCAGAAGTTTGCTGCCAGGCTGGCTTTTGCTGGGTATTTCAGACCTTTCCTCAGGAGCACATTCACTTCCATGGTTGAAGCTGCTAGCTTCTTGTCTGAACTTGAGCCATAAATGTGACCAGGGCTTTTATTTTCCCTACTTCCAGGTAGAACCAGAATGTAGAGTTTTTTTATGATGCACCTGGATATTTCGATCATTTTGGTTCTTCTTTCTTCTTTTTGTTAGTGTCTTCCAAAATAGTCTCTGGTGACTCTTTTTCTCCACCACAAATATTCCTCCATCTCTGCATCATCTGCTGTGAGTGTGCTGTTCTCCTTTTATGAAGCTCATCACTCTGCACATAAGGTCCTGCCTCACACTTTGAAAGAAGAGAGAGTACCTCATTTTTTTCTCCTCTGAGCCTCTGTGAGTGCTGCATGAGCTTTCCTTCTGCCAGCTCTCCACACAGAAGCTGAAGTGACAGAGAAGGTGCCACTCATCCTTCTTCCCCAGGAGGCCCTATGGTTTTTGTTGTTGATGTGCAGTGATCCTGCACGTATTAAGTAAATCTCCCTCAGCTGGGACATCTGTTCCATGGTGATAGAAGAGGCAAACCACCCTGGTTTGAGATCACCTCCACTAAAAGCAGAGTCTGCTCCTCTGAAATTAATTTCTAAACCAGAGCAATACTATTGAAGGATTAATATAAGATTAGAGTATTATATTAAAATACCCTCTAATGTGAAAGAAATACATGTTCTTAGGTTATAACCAGAAGCTCGCTTTAACAGTTCTATTAATTAAAGGTTTTCTTTGCCTAATGCTAATGAAAAGACTGGATTTTATGTGAGTGTGACTAGAGTCTTCTGAATTCCTGAGCGCTTTTTAATTTAAGTGTAAACAGTAGTGTGCATCCCACACCTCATACCGGTGCTTGTTTGAGCCCTTGTATGGATCATCAGGCCCTTGCCCTGACCATGACAGTGCCTAGTGTTCAAAAAATCAACTGTCCCGTAGTGGTGACTTTGATAACCTGTTCATTTCAGCACATTATGCTCAAAAAGAGATTGTTTATTCTGGGGAAGTTGGATGACATTTCCTTTCAGGATGAGCTAACATCATGACTAGTGGGCTGGTGTTGTTTGAAATGTAATAGAAACTGTTTGTACGTGTCTGTATGTTTATATAGACAGTCACAAGTTACACTGGTGAATACACACTACACTCTTACTATGAATTTTCTTTCATTGACAACTGCAGCTTGTGGCCTGATCCCACCGTAAATTTGTGCACACACACAATGATATAGATATAGACAGATGTATAGAGATATTATTTGTTTATTTTTTAATTAATTTGGAATGCTTTGTGTAAAACATCTTCTCACTGATGTGCCAGCATATTCTGCTTGGCCAGCCTTTAAGCACAGAGGCTGCCTGTGATGGCAGTTTGAGTAATCAGTGATGGGAGTCCATTGAAATGAAGCCAATAAGTCTGTGATGAGTTTGCTTTGTCAAGCAGGGTAACAGAAGTTATTACTTAATTCTTTACTGAGTATTTCCCACAGTGGGTAGCTGTGGAGTTTACCATAGCTGTGTAAGCATGAGCACAGGTAATTCAAGGGGGTCACTTACACTGATGAGAACAAGTCATTGTCTATATTCAGGGTGGCTCAGGCATGTTCAGTAAATAGATGGCTTGATGCTCTTTTACCGAACAATTAAGAAAGGAGAGTCTGAAGGTCATCCCCCGTTTCATATTTTTATGAACTGCTTCTTGTCTTTATTATGAGCTGACTCCTCGGCCATTCCTAGTGTACTTGAACACTGTGTATTAGGCACTGAGAGCTCTGAAATGCTGCTATATTTAGTCCATAAATGTAAGCATCTGAAAAAAATTTCCTAAGATAATTTTTATAATTTCCCAACTGAAACAGTTGTGCATGACCTATGTATTTTTACTTATGTCTTTATTCCAGACGTGACATCCTTTACTCTGAAAGAAAAATTTGTGCCACAGCTGGTGTGCAGCATCCCCCAGTCCTCTGTGTAGCATTTTAACAGCATCTTCTGCACAGTGCACAGAATCCGGTGAAAGAAATCTTAAGGTCTTCCAACCTCATATCGCTTGGGTTAAAAGGGTGATGGAGAGTCATGAACAAAAGGTTGTAAACTGTGAATGCAGGGGGCTGGCGGGAGGTGGCTTCACTCTTAGTAGTGCCTCAGAAATTAAATGTGTCTCAGGCTGCTGTTAAAGTTTGTCTGCCAGATAAAGAAGCCATTCAGTTGATAAGAAAGTGACACTCTGAAAGATGCACAAACCAGAAGCAAATTAATCAGGATAGTGAAAACAGATGCAGAAGTCAGGTAGTCACTTGGAGAAGCAGCAACAGACTGGCAAAAGTTTCTCACCCAGTCTGCATAAGGGAAGCTACAGATGTTATACAAAGATGCACTGTTCTCATTTCCCTGCATTTGCTTTGTACTCCCGTTTATTGCACATCAAACACATTTACATATCCAGGAATGAAATGGAAATGATTGATGCAAAGGAGGTTTTTTTGTAATTGTTGTTGCTCTGAGTCATGCCTGACTGGGACTGCTGGAGATGGGTGAGGAAAGACAGAACTATTATTACACATATAAATAATTGTCGAAAGCACCTTTTAAACCCATCTGTTACCACAAATTAACATCAAAAATTACCTGAAGAGGAGTGGGGTAACAATACAAGAACTAGGACAACCCCACGTCTCAGTCAGTGTAGATGCTGGCAGCTGCCTCTGTATCTTTGTCCATTTTTTTTGTTCATTGCTGCTTCCTTGAAGTTTCAGCCACTTTCTGTAACAACCCTATCAGGGCCGCTCCTGGTGTCTTAACACTCAGAGCTGATAAGGTGTTTGAGTGTTGGGCTGCTGTATCTACACAACACTAGTGAAATGTGTCCACTTTTTGTCCTGTTAGTTGGAAAGCAATTCTTAATGTGCTCTCTTATATATGCAAGGTAGAGCCAAGATGAGATGAGTAGGCTGTGCTTGAAGTGCTTAAAGATAGTGCTTTTTGCAGTGGAGCTACACTGCAGAGCACACAGGAAGATTTCTGGTGGTTCCTGCTCTGCAGGAGTAGTGAAGAGGGATTTTAGAAATACCTGTCTATGGATGGTTGAATGATCCTTAGGTTCATTGTTGATGTGGGCTGTGTAAGGAACTGAAGTGGATCAAACCAGCAGAAGTGCAATTTGATCATGTGTGAGAAGCAGCCAGAAAATCCAAGCTCCACCTGTTTTTGGAAATACCATTCTTCAGAGTATTATCTGATGCTAACACAAATCATGGCTTCCAATGCAAGTGGTAATGAAAATAACATCCATAGCACTCACTAGTTTGTATCCTTTCACCCTTCTGCCGTGAAATAATTCTTGAAACAGCTGTTTCCATTAGATAGTAGTTCAAGAAATGACCCTTCAGCAGAACATAGTCCATAGTTTGGCCTTATAACCTTATTACAGAAAATAGATTATAGATCATGTAAGTGCAGAATTTGGAATGAATAAGGAGAGAGCATTCAGCCTTGTTTCCTTTTTTCTTTGTCTGCACTGGGGAATATATCTAGATTTTTAAGAAAATGTGGGGAATTATCCTTTTCTGTTACAAACCTGAGGATTATAGAGAAGTTACAGGGAATTTTTAGTTGCAGAAAATGGGTGACACCTGAAAAAAAGAAAGGTAATTGTCTTGGAGAGTGTTACCAATTCTGAGATCTTTCATTTAACTGGAGTTAGCTCTTGTATGAGATGGCCCTCAGAAACCGCTGGTTTGTTCACGGAGTAACTTGTCTTCAGCAAGCATGCCTCCTCCTTAGTCGCTTCATCCTTCTTTAGGCTCAAGAAAGAGTACTGAGATAGATTTTTTTCTTAAGAAATCTTAGGACTCGTGATTTATTAATGTATTGTTTGCAGTCAGATGAGTCATGCAAACTCACGAGCCTATTTTTGCGACAGACCGTGTGTTAATTTTAGTCAGGAATCTTCTTCTGGTTATTCTAGCTGACAGAAATCATAAGTATTTTGGTTTTGCTTTGTCTTTATGATATCACCCTGTAATTCAGGTGAGTTATTACTGAATAAAACATTTCTCAGTAAAAAGCCCTCAATCTGTGAAAGCCTGCTTGAAGCGTACTTGAGTGCAGACCATCTCACATTGCCATAAATAGATGTACAAACTGAATTCAATAGCCAAAAGATGAACTGACAATGTGAGTTCTGCAGTTATTTGGTCTATTTAAAATTAATATTACTTGGTGTCTCCTTTTTATTCTTCAGAGGTGAGGTTGAATAATTAGAATCTTTATATCAACAAATGTTTTTGTACTATGTGATTATAACTAACTTCAATCAAGCACTTGTCTAAAATTAAGTCATATAAATGGATTTTGGGTTTGTCATTATCTTCATTCCAACCCATTTAATAATAGGATTCTTCTTAAGGAGGTGGCTCATGCCAGTCTTCCACATAGTGTTATTTTTAGCACGTGCAGCATCCACATGAAATTGCTCATGCTTCTCTCAGATTCTGACCAAGCATTGTGTGGGTTATCATCTTGTGCATCTTGTGAGATATGCATGTCTCAGTCCAGAAGAGAAGTGGCATGATGATATAAATCTCTTCTCCCACTGTTTCTGATCTTGCTGAGTAGAGGGGAGTACACTCCAGTTAGTTGGCTTCTATGTAAAGTAACTACCACTGAACAGTTGATATGTCAAAGTAATTCCATTTCTCTGATAGCTGCTTATTTCCTTTCATCTGCGTCTCTTTCTCCCAATTTACCTTGTATTTTATTCACAGTATTTATGAAGCTTTAAGCCTTTTACTGTCTCAGAAGTAGTCACTTAAGTGCCTACATTACACCAGAGAAAGTGAAGGGGATGGTGGCAGTGGCTGGTAATCATTTTATTGGAGATTAAAAAAGTAAAATGCACCAAATCTTAAAACTGTGTTTAATGATATGTTTCAGGAACTTCTATTACATCACGATGCTGAGGGATCCAGTGTCACGGTACTTAAGTGAATGGAAGCATGTCCAGAGGGGTGCGACGTGGAAAACTTCCCTTCATATGTGTGATGGAAGAAGCCCAACACCAGATGAGCTTCCTACCTGTTACGAAGGAGATGACTGGTCAGGAGTGAGTTTACAGGAATTCATGGACTGTAGCTACAACTTGGCCAACAACCGCCAGGTGCGCATGCTGGCAGACCTCAGCCTGGTGGGATGCTACAACTTGACTTTCATGAACGAGAGCGAAAGAAACATGATTCTTCTCCAAAGCGCCAAGAACAATCTGAAAAACATGGCCTTCTTTGGGCTCACAGAATTTCAGAGGAAAACACAGTATCTCTTTGAAAGGACATTCAACCTGAAATTCATTTCCCCATTCACCCAATTCAATGTTACGCGGGCCTCCAATGTGGACATTGGTGAGGATGTGCGGCAACGGATAGAGGAGCTGAATTTCTTGGACGTGCAGCTGTACGAATATGCAAAGGACCTGTTCCTGCAGCGCTTTCAGTACTCCAAGCAAGAGGAGCATCAGAAGAACCGCCTAAAGAGGCGAGAGGAGCGGCGGCTGCTGCGGGAGCAGAGAGCTCACCAGTGGCCAAGGGAAGACACAGCAGAAGTAGCCGTTACTGAAGATTATAATAGTCAGGTTGCAAGGTGGTGATGCTCCTCCATCTTGGCTAATTGATGAGAGGATCAGAGAGTTTGTGCAATTTGGCTACCTGGGAATTTGCCAAGGAAGGCCCACAGCTTTGGTTAATGACCATGTCTGACAACTACCCCTCCTTGTCTCATTTTTTCTTGGTTTCTGCCAGTGAGGAGAATGTTTGGTTTTTTTTTTTCTCAATAGGCATTGATTAGTGTTATTAAATGGCAGTAGAATAGATTCCAGTCAAAAAAGACTTCCTTCAAATCCCTAAGCTGTGAGGATGGGTTGAAGAGAGAGCTATATCCTTTGCATTAACAGGTGTACCCTACAAAATCTAAGCTGCCAAAACTTGTGCAGACATGAATGAAAAATAGGGGGAAATAAAAACCCGATTTGGTTCCTCTGTGACATGAGAGCTGGTTTATTTCATACTGTCCTTTGTAACTGTAGTGCATAGCTTTCTAGTGAGTGAAATGGAGGAAAGCGCATTGCCCTTCAAACTTCTACAGTCTGTGTTTTTATTAAGGGAAGAATTTGCAGAGTTGATTAAAAAAGAAATGTGGGACTGCCTGTGGGCATCACTTGTTCTGTGCTGTTAGCAAGCAATCAGAGATGATTTAAGTGATGGAGGGGTTAGATTATTTCTCTGCAGATGTGGAGGCTACCAAACCCAGCCAGGTCGCAACCATCTTTCTCAGTGCGTGTTAAAGGGAAACCCTTGAGAAATGAGGTCCACATGGCAGCTGGGCACACATCATGGAGATTATCTGGCTGGAGGCAATGAAATCAGCCTTCACATTCACAAATGGTGAAGAGGGGCCAAGCAAAATACAGGGAAGAGGAAAGAGAGAGCAGGAAAAGCTTAAATATTAGTGTGATATTTTCCAGATCTGCTGTAAAAGCCTGGAGATATATTGCCTGTGAAGGTAGGCAGGTTTATGATATTGTCTGTTAAAATACATTGATGCCAAGTGAATACAATTTAAATCGGTTTTCTCTCTAAATACTGTAGTGGCTAGAAAAAAAACATCAGCTTTCATTTTTATAGGATACATAATGGATATGTGGAAAGTCTTGATATTTATTACTCTGTATGAAGATTCTTTGTAAATTTATTGTTTACATGATGAGGGATCTATATCTGGTTTTCTTCCTTGTCTAGAAAAAGATTTAGTGGGTTCTTCCTCCACTTGTTAAATCCTTGTGGCTAAACTGCATCTATTTATTCCAAGATTTTATATTGTTCCATTCGTAATAGTGCAATTTTAAAAAGAGGATCCTGTGCAACATAGATCTTTCAAGAGAGTTTTTTTCCTTCTTCTAGCATAAGTGTAAAGCATGAGGAGGAAATTTCTCTAAGTGCCTCAACGTGGCTGCTAAATCGAGATGCTGAAAGTATATTATTGCATGCATGAATGGCCTTTACCTTACAGATCTGCTAATTAAAAATACCAGAGTACCTGATATGGATGCACATTTCGCATTTATTTTCAAAATTCAAGGGTTTTATCCAGTCAGTTAAAAAAAAAATGTTACAGAAAAAAAGAGGCTGAATTTGAAAATTTGTCCCTTCATTTCCAAATGTTTTGTTCATTTGTTTTAGTGCATGCTGTATCTTCTTTTCTTGTGACAATGCTGTTGCTACTTATCTATGCACAACATCAGAAATGTGATCTAATGATCCTATTGAGAGTTAATGCATACAATAATACAATAAGCATGAAATATCATAATGGCTATTAAGAAGTGAAGAGGGCTACCAGGATGATGCCTCATTATCAATGTATTTAATTAGCAATATGCTGGTTTACGCCTGATTGTCAGCGTGCTAATCTTGGGGCAAGTAGCAGTGGTTTTTGGTCCCTAATGCCTGTTCAACTGGTGGATCATGTGCATCTCTTCCCACCTCCATGATCAGAAGGGAAAAGGCAGGACTGCAGATCATTATTCTCCTGCCCAAGTGTGGGATGTCTGCCTTAGAGAAAAGCGAGGAGCTCTCTAGACTCACGGGAGAGTACCGCTTGGATCCCCATCACCTGGAAGAGGCGCCCAGACAGCTCACTCACGTACGGACACCTACCTTCAGAGATTATGAATTGAAATGTTTACAGTCTAGGATTGAAACTCACTCTGAGAGTCCCAGCTGCAGGATGGCGAGGCCATGAAGAGCTAAGCTTGATTGGTATTATTGCACCTTTAACACAGTGCAGGTAATTTTCAGTGATCTGATGCCTTACCCACTGGCACTGAAGTTTCAGGCTGGGCTCACCCTGGCCCTGTGGAGGGAAGGAGCTTTCTGGCTGGTGATGCTGGGATGATGGGGAGCTGTTGTGTCTCCCCATTCCTGAGCCCATTGATGCATCTTGCTGCAAACCCTGCAGCAAGAGAGAGGAAGGAGGGCTTTGGTCCAGGATTTGCAGGAGCAATACTTGTTTCCATGAGCACAGGGGGCTAGGGGTGCTGAGGGAACCCCAAAGGACCCCCCAGCAGAGGCAGAGGCAGGGTGGGCAATGGTGCAAGGCACTCGTGAGAGATGGGGCTGACAGGTGGGATGTGGGGGCTTGGGAGGAGGCAGGGATGCACAGGAGAGAAGCCAGACACATGGGAAGAAAGATGCAAGGCCAAATTAATGTTAAGTAGGAAGATAAGAGAGGAAGTAGAATCAATCCTGGACTGTCTTTTGTTGTAAATCATCCCTTCTTTTTCCTTCTAAGCACAAAAATGGGTCCTCTTCCTGGCATCCCTGACTCTTTCCCCAGTGGGCCACCTCTCCATGCAGGTGACAGAAATGGGGTCTTGATTTTAATTTAGAAAATGTAGTCTTACCTTTTCAGGGGAGAGGAGACAAAGCCCAGAAATGGTTCTCTGGAGCCTCACCAGTGACTGTAAGTATCAGTTTCAGCTGTCTAAGCACACCAACCCTACTCCAGACTCTTCCTTCTACCTGATACAAAACAAAGCCTAATGAGGAAAATCGAAGCAGTCTTTGGGCAGTTTATGTTTGCTTTAATAGTTTGGCAATACCTTAATGCAATTCCTCACCTTTTCCAGGAGATGAGATTAGGGTCTAGAATAGCTGTTAATGTGCTGTAGCATCTGTGTTAACGGGATTTGCCTTAACACTTGGTATTTAATTAAATTTCAAGTTGGTTTGTTATTTTTTTTCCCCCGGAGCCTGTGTAGTAGATAGCCCTGGTTGCGCAGGAGTAGCTGAGGCAGAGACAGCCGGCTCTGGGCTGATCTTGCCCAGAGCCCCCAGGACTAAATAACCCAGCACATCCTTCCCCAGCTCCAGCAGTAGACCCAGCAAACTCACAGTGCCAACAATACAGTTTTCCTTAGCAGAATTTCCTGGCACATGACAAATAAAACAGTTTGGAAATACTTTCAGGCTGACTGCTAAGACACAGGCTTGTGGCTTTCTTCCTCTTGGGCACTGCACCCAAAGTAAAGCAAAATAAATAGCCTGGTTCATATCTCTGTTATTCCAGGTTTTCATTGCTCTGACAGCATGGACTTCACTGTAATTACACTGGATCATATAAGATCGGAGCACAGAGTGTTTCTCTCAAAACCTTCATGAGCAACAACACTATAGAATTTCTGTCCATCTTCCTGGTATTATTTTGTTGCTTAAACAAGGCAATTTGGCTTCTGCTGCTGTGATGCTGAAACAAATCTTACTCTTTTGTAATGGAGATGTACTTACTAATCTCTCCCATCACATCCTCAGCACTCGCTGCCTTTTCTAGTTATTATTCACTGTAGGCTTGGAGCAGACAGAGAAACATACTGTGTCATTAAAACTTGGTCCTGGTAATTCGATGTCTAGTCCAAGAACTCACTCTATAGCCTATGGGCCATACTTTATTAAGGACTGAAAATTTGTCCTCCCTTCCTCACTCATCAGTGCTAACAATAAAAAGCTTTTTCACCATAGGGAAAAATAAAAAAACCACTGGTTTTGATGTTGGGTATTCTTCACTGCAGTTGTGTTAATAGTGAGGCAGTGATCGCCTTGCTGTGGATTCTACCCAATATGTGGTAGTTATTTGCAGTTCACTGAAAGCAGAGATACTGAACAAAAAAAGTGATGGAAAGGAGATGCAGAGCCAAACATCCTAATTGCAGCATATCCATTCAACCAAACCAAATGGCAGGTCACATCACCTTTGCATCTGGAGATTTGAGATTTGATGCCCACTGCTAAACCAGGAGGTTTCTCAAGATGGCCTTCTCATTAACACATGCTTCCTTCTGTGCTAGTGGGTTCTTGTTTCCCACCTGCAGTCTTGTATCACTTACAAGCACTAGTGTTATAAAAGTTCTCTCACTATCACTTTTTTACCTCTGTTGCTGTTCCCCTGATGTATGTGGAATTATTCTTTCCTGATCTTGGATAAGAAATATCTTGTTTCCATGTTGATGGAGACTACCCTGTGTGAGATGAGCAGTCACAATAAAATCATTCTGCTGGAGCAGATTGCTGTATCCTCCCTACACGTGGCAAAAGCATACTTGGAAAACATACCTGGTTTGAGCTGAAACACTTCTTTCAGTTTGTTTCTTCTAATACTTTCTTTGTTGGTATTTTGTGGAGGGAAATGGTTTTGATAGCCTACAATGTCATCGGCTTTCTTCGTGGCCATATCACTAGCTCTGTGATTTCAAATAGGTGTTGGAAGTGAAAAAAAAAATAAATCCAAGAGTTCCAGTCAGTTGCCATATTTAAGATGAAAGGGTAAATTAATAGGCTGTAAAGTACTTCATTCTTTAGGAATTTTCTTTCTGTTTATGTGCAATAATGTGTGTGAACTCTGCTACTAAGAGATTGTATTGTGAGTAACCATATCTACTTTTATTCCTATATACAAGATAGTTTGTAGACCTAGGGATTTTCATTGATGTAAAGCACAATTTAATGAATTATTTAATGTGTTTAACCATAGTGATGTCAAAGGCAACTGTTTTCATAAATTTATTTGTTGGTGGTTTTCTGTAAATGCTCATGAAGAAATCTGTTAAAAATGAAGAAGTTTTGTTGAATATTGTTGGGTCCATGAATTACTTATGAGCAACAAATAAACCTTGTTTGCGTTTTTGAAACACTAAAGGTTTCATCTTATCTACATAGCCATAAAAATGACTACAAATGCTTCTGTCAGTCTAGTTTCAAGCATTACTAAAGATCCACCTTGACCATCATTTTTAACAAAATATACATGGATAAAAGCATGTTGATATAACTTACCATTTAATTATGTTAGGGTCCAATACCAAATCTCTTGATTCCAGTTGATTTGGTCGATTTTACCTCAGACTGTATTAAGACAGGAGACTTGAGACTTGAGTAGTCACCAGCACTAAGTCAAGTGACCTCAGTATCAGAATTTCTGTACTTGGATTTAATAAGGCTTAAGTATGCCAATATTGGTAATGAATTCATTGGACTTCATTTCAACATTTCAGCAGCACTGAGGACCAGCCCAAACTGTCAGGATATTCTCATGAGCTGCTATGGAGAAGGACAAGAAGTTGCAGTCTGTTGCTGCACTGTTAGCCTCGTATGCGTGTCCTTATTTCTTTTGAGGGTTCATGGACCCTGGGAGGAGCTTATTGTTTATTCAGCCATACTATTTCATGTAAATGTGTATATATTGAACTAAGGCAGGGATGGGAGCATAGAGGTGCATGGACAGGCTTGAGTATAGAGGAGACAGTGACCTCTCTTTATACAGAATAACTGGGACTCTCGGTTAAGTCTGCTCCTTCCAAGAGTAGTTTAGGCCCCGTTTCATGAGTAGTTTATCGGATGAAAACTTTTTCTCATTTCTTGATTTTCTCAACAACAAACCCAGACATGCCACGTCCCTGGAGGTGAGTCTGATTAAAGAAGGTGGTGCTGTGGCAAATTAGAATGTAAAGACTACAAGAACAACCCCTTTTTGATCTGCTAAGTGCTGTGGAAAGCTATATTAATGGTAAAAAAAATATATAGTCTGCACCAGAAATTACTCTTGGTACACAACAAAGCATTTGATGAGGGTAGCAGAAAAAAGGAAACTCTCAAAGGTTCTGGTTAGCTGTGTTTTCTTAATGTTTTGTTCACAGTACCTTGGACTCAAACAGCTACTGTTTAAAAAGCACCATTGTAAGCAGGAGCTGTTTGAGCCTATAGGAATCAGTACCTCTCTGGAGCTTATTTTAATATCGGTCTTCCAGTTTTTTATTTCTCTAGCTCCATTCAATTCAATACTGAACTCATCTGTACTGCTGGTTTGCTCTTCGAGTTTTCATACATGAAGACTGTAGGGTAACTCTGGAAGTGTTTTGTCTGTCTAGAGCTTGAGGATGGTGATGAAAGAGTCAAATGTTAATGGGTAAGAATCAGTGGAAAGACCAGTGAGGCAGATAACATGGTGGGAGTCTGTTACAAACCACCCAACCAGGGTGAAGAGGCAGATGAAATATTCTATAAGAAGCTAGGAGAAGCTCACAATCACTAGCCCTTGTTCTTTTGGGGGACTTCAACTTACCAGATGTCTGCTGGAAATACAACGCAGAAGAGATGAAACAGTTGGATTGTGTGGAAGATAACTTCAAGATGCAACAGGTAAGTAAGCCAACTAGGGAAGGCATCCTGCTAGACCTGTTGTTCATGAATAAGGAAGG
>JAAGNO010027475.1:138890-150481 GCA_033439905.1 Ceryle rudis
TAACCAACTACCTTGAGCCTCTTTACCTTCTAGTACCCTGTCCCATGGGATTTCCCCTAGCAATTGCTTGAAAGGGCTGTACGGGTGCTCCTAAAATATTACAGCAGTGGTTTTGTCATTTCTGTGTAGTCTGCTGCCTGTGTGATTAGTTAAAAATAGATTTTGTTGGAGTAGATTAGAGTGTGTTGTGATCAATTTTTAGTACTGCATTATTTATTACTTTAAAGTGGAATAACTAAAGTCAGATTGATTTAATTTTTAAAACAACTGGTCCTGTTTCTTCAGAGTGAGTAAATACCTATTAAGTTAAACAATATTATACATTATTACTTGAGTAAATACCTATCAAAGCTCATAAACATTCTAAGGAGTTGGCAGTACAAGTGGCTTTGGACTCTCTTTCAGAATCTTGAGAATATTAAATGAGAAGAATGATGCTGTTGAAATCTTGAGCCCTTAGATCATCATGAAGAGCTGGATTCAGACAAAATCTGTCAGCTTTATGACACCCTGATGGCCAGCAGCTTGTGCCTGATGGAATGAGATGTGCTAGCAGATATGTTCACCTTCAGCATGGACATCTGACCCTCAGCCATTTCAAGAGGTATATTATCAACATATGGAACAGGCAGAACTGGGCACACTCAGATTTAGGGAAAAAAGAGGATGGAGCAGGCACCAGAATTACCATGTCAGGGAATGGGTGACCTCCATCCCTCAGTAAACACCTGATGCCCACTATGTTAGTGGCTGTAGGGGCAGGCAACCAAGGAGATTATCTGTGGCCAAGACATCTGTCAAAGGTTAAGGCTGGGCCGACCTCTAGACAAATGACAGACACTCTCTATTAATACCTCTCCCTTCCCAAAGGAGAATAAGGGAGAGAGACTTATAGATTAGAAAACTAAACCAACTTTAATTAAAAGTAAAAAAAAAAAAAATTAAAACCCCAAATATATACACATTTATACAAAACCAGTATCGAACCCAACCCCCCTGAGGGCAATTACATCACCACTGATGCTGTGGAGCAGGCACTGGGGAAGTCCCAGACTGGACTCTGTGGCAGACAGGAGCTGGATTACAAAACTGGATTCAGGAACGCATGGATTGGAATCAAAGGCGGAACGGACAGAGTCCTCCTTGGACACTGGCCATTAAAGAAGAGAGATTGACCCTTGTGATCCCTCAGTCTTATGCTGATACAACGTATATGGGCTGGAATCCCTCACTGGTCAGTTTAGGGTCACCTGTCCTGTCCACTCCTCCCCACTTTCTGCAGCCCCAACTCGAGACACAAGGTTTAGCAGTGACCTCGGTCTGCACAGGAGCAAGTACAAGCAAGAGCCTTTCTGCACACCCAGCCTTGGTAGTAACTCTAAACATGGAGCATTAGCACTGCTGAAGCAGACACTGTCTGCGAAAATACACCGTTAGCTTCGGAAGGTGCAGTTGCTTAGAAGAGATTTAGCTGAAAAGTGAAATCACTGAACAGAGTTAGTTCTGTTCTAATGTAAACCAGGACATCTGGTTATATAAATCAGAGGCCACCTTCTTGATGAGTCAAGTAGACAAATATATTGGGGATGCATTAGATTAATGGAGAAGCAATAAGATAAAAATCCTCTTGAATTAAAGAGAGGTCCACAGTTAGTGAGAAGAATGAAGCACATATACATTAAATCATAATATGCTGGAAATGAGAATGAGGTTTCCATCCATCAAGAGAAGAGGAGTAGCAAATGAAAGAAACCAGCGATGCAGGGTGGAGCTCAGTGTGTTTATGAAGAGTGATGAAGTGTTCAGCAGTGATAGCAAGAGTAACGAATTGCTTTCAGCAGGTTCCTCCAACCGTGTTAGCAGTTCCTTTTGGTTTTGTTTTGGGATATGTTTTTTGGTTTTTGTTTTCCGTTTTAGTGTTTGCCGAAGATGTTGTATAAAGTTGCTAACTTGACGCTAGTTTTACCTGGGTATAAACTAGTGACCATGAATTTTTCAAATGGAAAGGGACAAATAAGTGAGAAAGGCCTGAGGTTAGGTGGGCAAATGTGTTGAATAGAGACAAGGAAGGGAGACTCTTGAGTCAGTGACAAGTCCTGCGATGTAGTGCAGACAGTAGGTCAGGAAGGGACTTCCAGCAGGGGATTCTGTGGTCCTGCTCAGGGGTCAGGATTGGGCTCTGCTGTTTAATATCTTTGTTGGCAACATGGATAGTGAGGTTGAGTGTACCCTCAGCAAGATTGTTGACAACACCAAGCTGTGGTCAATGCACTGGAAGGAAGGGATTCCAGCCAGAGTGACCTTGACAGTGGTGGATTCATGCCAGTCTCATCAAGTTCAACAAGGCCAAGTGCAAGATCCCGTATCTGGGTTGAGGCAACCCCAAGCACAGATACAGGCTGGGCAATGAGTGTATTGAGAGCAGCCCCACAGAGAAGGACTTGGGGGTACCAGTGGATGAAAAACTGAGCTGGCAACCTGTGTTCATAGCCCAGAAAGCCGGTCACATCCTGGGCTGCATCATGAGAAGTGTGACCAGCAGGTCAAGGAAGGTGATTCTGTCCCTCTGCTCCACTCTTGTGGGACCCCACCTGGAGTACCCTATTCAGCTCTGGGACTCTCAATGTAAGAAAGACATCGATCTGCTTGAGTGACTCTAAAGGAGAGACACAAAGATTAGGGGACTGGGGCACCTCCCCTATGAGGACAGGCTGAGGGGGTTGGAGTTGTTCAGCCTGGGGAAGGAAAGGCTCCAGGGAAACCAGTATTTAAAGGGACAGGAAAGATGGGGAAGGACTCTTTATCAGGGAGTGTAGTGGTCAGATGAGGGGTAAGAGTTTCAAACTGAAAGAGGGTTTTAGATTTAGATTAGATGTAAGGAAGAAACTCTTTACTGCGAGGGTGGTGAGACACTGGAACAGGTTGCCCAGAAGAGCTATGGATGTTTCATCACTAGAAGTGTTCAAGGCCAGGTTGGATAGGGCTTTGAGCAATCTGGACTTGTGGGAGATGCCCCTGCCCATAACAGGGGGGTTGGAGCTAGGTGATCTTTAAGGTCCTTTTCAGCACAAATCATTCTGTAGTTATATGATTAAAGCTAGTGCTAGGTCCAGGAAAGGGGGCAGGACAACAGCTAAGGTGGGATCGAGGCGTGTGTACTCGAGCACCTTTTCCACCTTGAGCGCTGGGAGCAGGCAGGCTGCTTTTAATGCAGGCGGGCATCGGAGCCAGCTCAGCTGTTAGCCAGCTGAGGACAGGGGCAAATCCCATCCCTTGAGGGAGTGTTGGTGTGAGTCCTGGGGTGGGGGATTAGAAAGCTTGGACTGGTGCTCTGTGGAAGTGCTACTGCTGAGGCTATGGAGAAACAGGTAAAAAAGTCCATCTGTAAGGCTATGTAAAAGTTAAGTAAGACCAAGCGTAATTGATATGCTAGTGATTACTTTCAGTAAACGTCTGAATATTTACTCATCCTTTTCCACCTTTGATTAAAAATAAAATAAATAAAAGACTGATTTATTTTGAAGAAGAACAAGGTACATGCCACAAAAGAGCATTTTAAGAGAAAATGAAAAATAAAGAGATGGAGGCATTTCCCAAAGGCATGGGGACATATAAATAGTGTTGGGTTTCATGTCAAAGGAATAAATACTTGGTGTTAGTTTTATTTTTAGAAAGCAGGAGAAGTTATGAGACAGCCTGATATGAGCCAGCTGTCTGAAAATATCTGTTGTTTTTAATGTATACCCCAGATATATATCTGACCAGTCTGCTATTTGTGTGAAAAAACATGAAAATAGAAAATGTCACCATGGAAGGATTCATCTGCCCTGATGCAGGTGTCTAAAAGTTAAACACCTCAGTGTGAACTGTTGGCTGCAGACTCTTTTGGTGGAGGGGAAAAAAGCATCATGAGTTGCTAATCTGTCTCATGCTAAAATAAGTTGCCTGAGGTAGGCTAGAAAAATGTAAAATAGGGTGACCAGCTTAGGCGTATGTGTCTGAAATCATTTGAGATGAATCTTGTCTACAAGAAACTCTTATTATTACATTGCTTTTAAAATGAAAGGCTGAGTGGGCTAAAATGTTTACTACATATAAATTCCTTTTTGGAGGGATAAGTGCTTTGCAGTGCGGAGGTCAAATACGATCTTAATGCCCCCTTAAAATGTATTCACACTTACAGACCAAAGTGTGATTCGGAAAATAATTTCAAAACTTCTGAAGGAGAAACATGTCAGAGGTAGATGCAAAGTCATATTTTCCAGCTGATCCACTGTGACAGGCCTTCAGATGAACAAGAGTTCATGTACACTGAACTCATGCAGAATGGTAAATTTCCTGTATTCATCGTTGTATAACAAATCTGGAACTGGAAACAGAATTTGAGACCAAGAGAATAAAGAAGTTTCATGAGTTGAAACAAAACAGAAAATCCCAAGCTAAATGGTGCTCTTGAAATTCCTAGTACCTGGCAGTGATTCTGGGTAATTTGGTTTAATTCTGCGAGCTCTATCAAGTAAAACAGTGCATATGGTGACCAGGGTGTCAGAAAAGGCACTTTTTTTACCCTTAATTTAAAAGAGATTCTCAATTTGACTTGTTAAGTCTTGAGACAATAACTGATCACAGTCATCTTTGCTGGGTCTGAGGAAATCCCAAGTTGACATCAATTTGTCTGCTGCATACCATGGTTTAGTAGTTCAATGAGAAGCTAAAACCATTGGCAGTAACATCTCTCTTGGTTGTCATTCCCGTGCGTGACACTGCAGAACTGTATCACTCTTAGGAGCAACCCTGGCTGGATTTCAGGATGATGTGTGTTGCACAAGGGGCTTAATGGTCACTGTGGTCATTCAGAGATCCTGAAGGTAGAGGTCTAAACGAGCCATGCATTTCTGATAGAAAGGAGAGAAAGCCTTTTTTGGGAACTGAAAATTTCACCTCTACAGAGATGGAAAGTTTGGAAGAGCAAATGCTTCTTGGTGGTCAGAAAGTAGTTTGCGGAACTTTAAGTTCGCTTTATGTGGTACTAGTTTCAGAGAGGCCTAGTGTAGTTACACTGGCATAATTCTAGTGATTTTAGTCTAAAGGGTAGCCAGTTCTGTGTCACTTTAAATGGGTACCAAGCAAGATGGCAATGGAGAGAGTACCTTGTGTTTATGATTTACCTCCAAAAAATGCCCTTTGCTGTTAATAAAATCTTCTGTGTGTTGCTTATCCAGACTGTGAGTGCCAGGCCATTCTGCTTGTGCTAGGAATAGTGTTATTATTAGATCTCTTACTGCAGCAGTAGCAGGTATATTTTCTGGCACATCTGTATCCACCCCTGTGGATCTTACCCATGCAGAGCATGAAAAAATGCTTTCCCATGAGTGGCCCATAGACCTTTGTACATGGGAAAATGAACATTCGGTGTATAGTCTTATTTTTCAGGGGTTTATGCTTACATATATTCTTATATACACTATGGCAAAAGTCAACATGTTATATTAAGTTGCTGTAAAGTATAATGATACAATAGTATCACTGCAAATAAGACAAGTACATTTGCGATGTCATTCTTCACACAGTAGTGAACTTTGAGGTTGTTGGACCTATTTACAAGTAACGAGCAAGTGTGGACTCTGTAGCCAGTGTTCGCAGGGATGTTCCTTCATCAGCATGTTCTGTACAGCTTCTCCTTTTTCAGCATGCAAGCAATGGAGCAATTAGCAGCAATGCAGATGTAGATAGCCTCCATCTTCCCTCACAGGTTATTACTTCATTTGTAGATTAAACAAAAGAGGTTCACGGAGTGTTTTCCATGTAAATTAGTTTAGCATTTTGTTTCTCTTTCAGACATGGTGAAAAAAAAAACCAGTTGCAGAAGCTGATACATGTGTATGTAGATATGGCAGAGTTGTGATATCTTTTGAGAAATAGGGTGTGAACATATAGTTAAAGACTACGGGATATGTTTTACACTTTGTGGCTAAGGTTTGAAAAAAATGTAGCTCCTCAGTTCTGCATCTCTGTGCTGGAGAAGTTTGTTCTGAAGGAGAGACTTGAGGTTTTTTTCCTAGGAGAACTCCTACGTATACTAGAAATAGCCAGGGTGCAACATGCCCTAGATACATCCTCTGCACCAGCAGCTGCGTGGCGAGGACAATGTAGTGGGAGCAAGCTGGCTCCGTAGACACTGGCTGCAGGAGAAGCATGGTGGGGAGAGCTCCAGCTGCTCCTCCTGCACCCACAGCCATGTAAACAGGACATGCTCACACACAAAAGGAAACTGTTTACATTGTCTTCGCTGTTTCCTGAGTTTCAAGAGGAGGGGAGAAACGGCAGGAATAGGAACAGGGTGGTGGAATTCCTTACCTGAGCTCTGCCATGCTGGCACAGGGCAGAGAAGGGGTCTTTCACATTGTCCAGAACGCCTCCATCCTGCCTGGCTCACAACAGGGTGAGTTGCACTTGGGTTAATCAAAGTGCATGGGATAGTCCTACCATTTTCCCACGAAACAGCCTTAGAATAGGCCCTCTGACTTCTCTGTCACACATATGGGGAGAAAGAATGGGAAGCATCAGTCTTGTAGGGCTGTTTGACCTTTTAGGACATCTTGACATAAGGAGCAGTGATCTGTCTCCCTGCACAGGGAGCAATGAGCTAGAGAAAAATGCAGTTTTATCCCCTCAAAAGCTGGCAGATGATGTAGGCAGCTGCAGTGTCTGAAGTTGTCTTTTTTTACACTCAGTATTGTGTCCCTTTAAATCAGACCTTAAGTACACTTGCGTGATTATGGCTAACCCAATATAGCTAAAGCTGCTTTATTAATTACATTGACATGTCGGGTTGTAACATGCTAAAAATATCAGTGCTGATAATCTTGGTCACTTCTTATTTTCAGCACAGCTACATTCTTTGTACATACTGTCAAATCACTGTGTTGTAGATGGACCAGGGTTATCACAGGCAGGGCTTTATTATTTCAGCAGAGGTATTTCTTTGTTATTTCAATAGGAAACAGAAGATAGGTGATAAGCTAACAAACTCACAATGGGTGGAAGTTCATTAAAAATATATGTCCTTGTTGTATGTATGATGTATTGGATGTTAAGCCCTTTGGAGCAGCAGGTGTTTGTACAGTGTCATTTCAATGGGCCCTCGTGTGTCACCAGATTTTCAGTGCTGATGGTAATCAAAGATGACTTTCTGGCACGCTGGCAAGTTAAGTGGGGTCAGGGAGCTGGGAGCACTGTACAGAAAGCCAGGCAGTCACAGTTGTGAGGTGTGTTAAACTGTGACTGGGCAGGGGTCTAGGTCAAGCACCTTCCACGCAGAGGCAAGCATGTTTCTTTTTGGCAATCTGTATATCAGAGGTAGTATGTTGCCCAAGTTATTTTCAGAAGACTTTTTTTTTTTTTTTTTTTTTAATAAATATTGCATTAAGCAGTGGTCTAGTAATAGACAAGTAGGTCAAAGTGCTGTCATGACTGTCTCGCATACCACCTACAAATACAGCTTAAAATTACGTCAAGTGCCAAATTCAACAGGAAGAGCAGATGATACACTCTAATTCCTTCACTTGTGCTTAAGTACAAATTAGCAGTGACATGATAAAACGTCATGCCCCTGGCTTTCGACATCACTTTCACCGGCAGCCGTTTCAGGCAGGTGATGGAAATCTGGACTGTTTTCCAACACTGTGAGCAGGTTGAGTTGGTTGCTGGGCGCGTTGTGGATTTAACCTTGACAGTATTGGAAACACAAGAGTTTTTATCTGTAAAATGGTTGCTTCACCCTCAGTTTGAGACGTTGTGGAGGTAAAGCAGCAAGGTTAGTGAGTAGCTAGGTGCACAGAGGTACCGTTATGATCATCCCCCTGGATCCCCTGACTTAAGGAAGCATTGAAAAACCTCTCAAGTTCACTGAACTGCAAATAATTTTTTTAGGAAATAAGCAGCTGCTAAAAGTGCTTTGAAAAGACACTTCAGCTTCCTGAAAAAACCACAGCCCAGTACATTTTGTTGCTTGTTAGTGGCAAGGGGCCCTGCCTCCACCGCTTCCCCTGGTTGTTCCTGACTTTGTGGAGCCAAGTGGGAGCTGGAGTATCACGCTAGGCACCGATGCGCTTTTGAGCTTCCTCGGGAGGTGTGGTGCTGCTCTTCTGTTTGCCGACAGCTGGGGTGCTGAGGGTGCACGCCCCGCCTATGGCCAGGCCCTTCCTTTGCGGCTTTGGCACCCTCTATGGTATTTTGACACAAAAGATACCCGCCCTGCATGTTCTCATGTGTGTGAGGACATGTATGTGGGAGGAAGACGACCAGGTTTGTGAAACGCAAATGGCTGCCGGGCAGTGTGAGGATGCGGGATGCTGCCCCGTATGGGATGCTGTCCCGTACAACCTGCCCCCGAGCTTAGTTAGTCCAGTGCCAGCCGTCTGGGCACTGGACTACTGGACACTGGGCATGTCTCCCCGCCTCACCTAAAAGCGCGATCACGCTTTCCTTTCTCTTAACAGATAATCCTGAAATAGCCGGCAGGAGCGGAACGGAGTGTCACGAAGCCTCCCTGCGGACAGCCAAGCACGGCTACTGTACATACTACCCCGTCTCCTCCTCTCTAGAGTTGCCACAAACTGCATGCTAAGTCAAGAATTTGTTCTTATGGACAAATCACAAACTCGAAAAAGCTAGTGCTGCTATGTCATATATGAATATTAAATATGGTATGCTTACTATACTCCAACCTAAAATAGTTAACTATCTGATACCAGCTGTGATGTTTGAAGACATAAAGGGTAACATTTAGTTTTAAAGATTTTCTAAACATAGTTTAATTCTTGCAAATATTGTCTTTTCTCCATAACTATACCTAATGGGAATGGTCCGGTTAAGTTAGTCTCACAAGATTCAGTGCTTATGAATCTTTTGAGCTCAGCAATAATTAAGTTGTATTGGCTAAAAACTTATCCCAGTTGCAGGTTTAATTTTCACCCAAAGTATGATTGGGGTTTTTCTTCTCAGTTTAAAAAAAAAAAAAAAAAAAAATCTTGGTTTTGCTCCCCTAGTGAGTTGATTCCAAGACAGAGGAAGTGAAACACAGCCCAGTGTCCTGCACATCACCCTGCCAATCTGAATATTTTTAGCCAGAAGTCCAAAGTAAAGCACAAATTCTTTAGATGCACATGGTTGGTGTTTGACTTGTATGGAGAAGTTGCATTTGAATCATAGCAGAATAGCAGAAGAAAATTTTAAAAATTTGCACAGTATGAACTTCGTACCCCTTTCAGTCCCCACAAGAACAAAGTCTTGAGAATATTATTTTACAAGTATATTTATAATGTTTTTAAAAGAGACTTTGCAGAAGTGCCTAAATTTTGTCACATCAGACTTGATGGAAGTGAGCCTGATGCCAACAGTCAAATCTCACCGGAAGCGAATAATCTTTCAAACTCATAGTCAAGTTACCAAAAAGATACAAGCTGTTAAGAAGTAACTTCTAGAAGTGTAAAAATCAATCAATCAAACAAACGACCAAACTAACGAAAGGCAAAAAAAGAAGGCTGTAGATGAAGAGATTTGTATGATACTCTAATTTAATTAAAATTCTGTTGAGTCACTGAAACTTCATAGGTGACTTTAATCTAGATTATTAACTGAACACTAAGAATGTAGAATGAGATTCAGTTTAATAAAGCATTACTGTATTTGCATTTTTTTAATTGGATTATAAGATTGTAACCAGATTAGAGTGGAGAAAGAAAATAGTTCTTTTAATTGTTTTTCTTTAAAAACATATTTTATGTCACAAAAGTATGAAGATATCTTTAATACAATTATATACATGTTATATATACATACATACATATATATGGATGAAGCAGATTTTAATGTTGTTTACTTTTTTAAATACTTTGTTGATTTACAAGGTAATTATATATGTATAATTAAAATTTCATTTGTTTGATTTGAGATTTGTTTCAAGCACTATCGTACCAAATATTTCATATTTCACATTTTATATGTTGCACATGTATCACATAAATGACATAGTTTTTAAATTATTGTTTAAAAAAACAAGACAGCTGTTATAAATGGATATTATGTATAATTGTTTGCAGCATAAGTTTTCTATGTGGACATTATTAGTGATTGCAGTATTTTAACTTAACCTCTTCAGATTGATTGTAAACTATTTTAAACTTTGGCAGCACTGCCTGTTCTGAACGACTGAAGGCACTAACCATATAATTATTTGTCTAGGAAATTATTTTCCGGGCTAAATCTTGTCTGTCCAATGTCTAATTACTATCTATTTATATATAAAGCTGGAGATTTGATCATCCGAAAGAAAAAAAAAATAATCACAATTTGATTGTAAAATTAACATAGTGCTTGTAACGTTGCGTTAGTTTTAATTTGTGGAAAAAATAATGTATCTTAACTTGTTACTTTAGCAGTTAAGGTATCACCATTATATACTACTAAAACACTAATATTTGTAGACTTTCTCAGTCATTATAACTAGGTAGTTGACACTGCAACTTGCCTATATCTGTCAAAGTTGTTTTTATTTTTTTATAATAGTTAATTTAGGCATTTGGGTAGCTTATTGTATAATACTAAATGGTAAATTATCCATGTTGTTTAAATATTTTATGTAGATAACTCTTCAAGACATTGTTTTGTGTGAACTTTTTATGTTTCAAAATAACTGTTATTCTATGTTTTTTACAATTAATCCAGTACTACTATTTTTTGCCCATGGATGATGAAGCTTCAGATACATCAGGTCTTTCATCCAGATAAACTGACAGACAAAAAGAGAAAATGTATTTTTAATAAGAGATCCACTTTCCGACTTTATGACTTTGTAATATTCCTTAAAACTGTACAAGTACAAACCTATGCTAACAGTAAGGAGGCAATTACAGAGATGTGCAAGTACATGTACAACAGATTCTGCATTTTATTTATTTATAAAGTAATTTTATAGACTATTTCAAAATTTGGGAAGATCTAAAACTATTTTTCTGTATAAATATTATTTGCCAAAACTTTGTTTATATTTAAAAAAAAAAAAAGAAGTTTAATGAAAATTATTAAATTTTAAATGCTTTGTTTAATTAAAAAAAAAAAAAAACCCACAGCAAATAAACCCCCCTAAAAGAACCATGAGATGGGCCAACACAGAGACAGTGAATACTGTAGCTGGGACACAGTTTCAAGTGACTTGAGATGTCTCAGTGTTTAATTTCTTCAAAGGATACAGCGCTTCACCAGAATACCTTTTTGTTTGCCTCTCTCATCCAGCGTAATTGACAACATGTATGATGAATATTTCAGAAACAGTTAAAAGAAACCCCTCCATTCACTCTTTTTCAGCATATAATTACTAGTGGTCTGTTAAATAGCCATTCTATTTCTGTTGTGACGTTAAATTCATTCACCCAATGTACAACCACTGAAATAAAAGGAAGCATTTTAAAATGAGAGTGGAGTTGCGGCGATCCTTTCTTATGGCGCGGCTCTGGGAAGAGGGGCCTGGGATAACAACAGTAGTTGAAAGAAAGTGGAGTCATCTTTAAAAAGTATATTAAATTTAAACC
>JAAGNO010027475.1:150581-171464 GCA_033439905.1 Ceryle rudis
TTTTTATTATTTTATTTTTGTTTATCGTATTTATTTTTATATTATATTATTTGATTTGGTTTCGGTTTTTTCTTACTTGCACATTCAAGTAAAAAATCCTTAAATGCAACCCCCAGGTGCAGGACCTACGTAGCTGCTACATGTGGAAGCACATACAGAAGAGATTTCCTCTTGTGAGGCAGTGGTCATGTCAGCGGAGTGGCTCACAGATGTCTAACCACTGGGGGATTTTTTTCTCTGGCACATCCTCTGCATCTTCTTTTTTTGTCTATATCTTGGAGAGTATTACACCAACAATCAGTCCCTGTTATCTGCTAGTTATCTATCTCTCTAGGGAGGGCAACATCGCCAAGGAGTTGCATGCCCAAGGGCAGAGATGACACGGCAAGCTAGTGACAAGAGGAGGGAATCAAACGTCTAGTTTACAGCTGCATGGTTTCTTTACACCATCTTCTGTGATCTGTTTTTTTTTAAATACTTTAAAGAAAGGAAATACAATTCCTGCTGAATCAAGAAGAGTTTGTGTCATAAAGTTGTATACATTTCATGAGCACGGGGCTGGTTTGAAAGGAGTCCAAGGTCACAAGTGATGTGGAAAACCACCAGGTCAACCAGTCGATTTGGATGTATCACAAATGTATTCAGCCAGAAGCCTGCTGAGAACAAGCATGTGGGATGCAGAGGAAATACTGGGATGACTTGCAGGAACAGAGAACGACTGAGCGTTAGAGGGCTGCAAGGGCATTGTAGAGCAGAAGCAGCAAACAGTTCCAGTTTAACTCCTAATGATTCAGGAATGGAAACCCTGTCTGTTCATACTTTCTTATGTCTTAAACCCCACCCTGGACAGTTGTCAGATGCCAAGAAAAGTCAGGATGTGTTGATTTTTCTTGTCTGAAAGTTGCTTTGTTTCTTTGCAACTTTGGCATTTTCTTGGCACTGGAGAAGCGCTTGTGGGAGCATTGTCAGGCCAGCATTCTTTGTACACCTCTGCGGAGAGCAAACAAACCCCCTTCAGGTGCTGTCGTCAGTGTTTCTAAAATGAAGCAAGGTATTCCTAGAGAAGAGGCTTTAGAAACCTTCCTCACGGACAGACGGTGGCCATAGCGTTGATGCCAAAGGCTGCTTCCCTGTGGGGAGAAGTCCCGCACCCCAGGCCAAGTGCTGCAGCAGCATCACATTGCTCAACATCTGCTTTCTCTAGAGCAGACCAGTCAGGTCCACTCTCACAGCATTTGGCCTCACACAGTGTAGCCATGACCATAAGGCATAATTATTATTTTCAGTATGTTTTGTTCTGTTTTCAGTTCAAAAGTCTTAAGTAATCAGAGGGCGGGGGGGGGTTGCAGCCCACTGAAATATAGGAAGAGTGAAACAAAATGAGATGTGACATTTGAGGGGTCAGAGCCTGCTGGGTTAGGTTTGCATGTTTATATACAGCAAAGGGAGGGAAAACTGGTTCAGCCTTGTCTGCGTTGCATTTTGGGAGTGTCTGTTGAATAAGTTACTGAAAGAGCAACTAAGTTTTGTTTCAGGAAGAGTTGTTTCTCTCCAGAAGAGAGCCTAGGAACAACCTGAAATTTCTGCATTGCGGGTGCGGATGGAAAAAGGACTTGTGGACAAGGGTGCTTGATGGTGTGGGCATTGAGTCTTTTGCAAGTGGCATTTATTGCATTAATTCATGGGACCCAAAAAAGTGCCTTGCCTGGAATTGCTGAAAACCTTCCTTGGCATCTGCTCATATGCATACCATGTTCTTTATGCCTGCAGTCATTCCCCTAGCCAAGCCTTTTGTCAAGTAACCTACCTTTTTAATGTCATATAATTGACAGTTCTGGAGGCTTTCTCTATGGGTCAAGATGATTTTTCTTGCTGGAGTGGGGGGGGTGTGAGTGCAATACCATATCAGCTGTTGCGTTAAAGCCATTACTATTGCTGGTATGTAATGTATATGAGCAAATAGTGATAGGTATAGAATATACTGTTAGATTTTCTGCGAATTAATAAATTACAAGAAATGTCTGCTAAATTCTTAGTTTTCTCATTCTGTAATTATAGAAACCATGGAAATTGTAGAAAATTAATTACATTTTCCAGTACCTGATCATACCTTCTGCTGTAGCAGGGAAAAAAAAACCTACAACAAAACACTAAGAAATGTGAAAGGAAGATACTGGTGTGAGCTGCTTATGCAATGTTGTGTTGCAGTTGCGTTGTTTCCACCAAAGCGTCGTACAGAGTGAGGAAAATACACTGGGTTTATGATTTAGGAAAATCAGTACAGGAAAAACGTCCTGCTCCTCTCGTGTTCAAAGGGCTGGGTTTGGATACTACTTTGAAGGAAAACAAAGTCTGGTGAGTGTACTCCTTAGTCTAATTGTAACAAAACAGTCAGGGTGTAGCCTGCATGGTGGGTGGTTCCCCAGAGGGTCACCAGACCAAATAGGTGGCAGGATGTGGTAGCGACAAGGGTGACAATAATGGTGTGAGGTTCACCTTGCAAGAACAGCCCCCAGGGATGATCATGCAGGTGTGTGCCTACACTAAACCTAAGCTGAGTGTTTACAATTGCCATGAGTGCTTCTGCTTTTCATGGAGGGGTAGAGAGAGAAAATGCTTTTGTTTGTTTTATGGTTGTAGTCACCACACGGAATGCCAGCAGAGCACATTCAGAGATGTTAAAGTTGGTAGCTGACAGCACAGCTCAGGACTGCGAGTAAGCAAGTTTTTCACACTTGGAAAGCTGTTAGGGATCCAGCTTTCTCTCGGTAGCCGTCAAGTATCATTTCAGACACTGCAGGGTACCCACTTGGCCTAAAGCTTCTGCTATGGAGGAGCACATGTCTGGATGGATACCTTAAGTGTGCCAGCCCCATGCAGGTGCCTCAGATGAGTTCAGTCAGTGAATCCCACCTGTTTTCTCAAGGGTCTGTCAAGCATTAACAATGATTGTGTCGAATTTTAAAACACCATCATGCACAAGAAATCACAAAATCATGAGATTGGCTTAAATGGGCTGATAGTTAAAACCCTGGTTCATTCAGCTTGCATATTTAAGCTTTTTCTCTCCTATCATGATGCCTTGAAATGTTTTTCATGTCACCTAACATGCCCTTGTGTTTACAGAGGAAAGTTAAAGAGCAGCTCTTAAAATTCCTGAGAAAGGCATAAAATTTGACAACATGACTTTTACGGATTTGGTGAATTCAGGATGTTCTCATGTCTTATGTTTTAGGGAGGAATGAAGAAATATGTTAGCCTTTTGGCAAGTAATGTAATTTCTTCAGGTTTAACCTTCACGTGGACTTAATTACTATGCCAATGAAGGTGTGATATTGTCGGTATTACTTAGTCTGCATGCAATTGCAATGGGATGGACTGTATGCAAATAAATAGTTCTGTTTAAGTGTTTCATGTGAAACGATTGTGCACCTCTCTATCCAATGTAGTTACATTGCTTTAATTTCTCTGTCTGTAAAGCTTGATAACAAGGTGTCCTTGGACAGGCATTAGGTAGAGCCTACACATTCATTTCCAGTTCTAAGATAAATAGTGATTGGCAAGGGTCCTGTTTTGTGTCCTTCCTCAAGCCAAATATCTTCAAAAGAAAAGCTACAAGTACAAGTAAATGAGGCCTCACATGGAAAATATTGTCAGCCTTGAGCAGATTTCAGTAGGCTTTCTAATTACGGGAATTGATAGAAAGCATTTTGCCTTTCTGGTGACCTTAAAAGTCACTACCTTATACCCAGCCTAGAGGAAAATAATGAGGTTGAACTCTTTCAATAGAGAATCAGTGCCATTCTCCATGAGTGTGAACTTTCCAAGGCCAGTCTCAGGAGAAGTCCCTGGGCTGATGGCACTTGCCCATTCCTCGGCTGTCATCCCAGAATCCGGGGTAAATGCTTATGGGTGTCAGTAGAAGCACACTGGCAACTCCTCCCATGGCCTGTGGACTTTTCATTTTATTTCCTTTCAACGGGATGATGGGAGAGGCTGAACTTCTTTCCGTTCAAATTTATTTGGAGCTAGAGGTATATATAGGGGTTTTTTGGTTGGTTTTTTTTTTTTCTGCCCAATTTATTTGTTAGATTGATCATACATCCTTTGAAACTTTTAAGGGCCACTTATATTTCAAGTTTGCTTCAGTCATCTTTAAACGCATGTTTCAGATGTGCTTGTTTGTCTTCAGGATCAGCTCCCCTTATTCTTCACAGAACTTACTCTGCAGCAAGGTATTTCAAATATTCTGCTTTATGAAGTACCATCCAAAAAATAATTTATAACAATGTACAGAGAGTTGATAGGGCAAATGAAATGAAATTACATTAAATTACCAGCCAACTCTGCACTTGCTTACTTGCAATCACTCTATTTGCCAGACGTAGCATAGTATTTATGTGGATTGCCTGAACAGTGGCAGTAGTTTTCTTCTAAGCATCCTTTTTGGTGTACAGGCAGAACAGAACAGAAGTTATGTTTTTACCACACAAAGTTTAGGCCTTTTGCATTCAGCCCCAGGCTTCCTGTAGAAGCAAAAGGAGAAGGAGTGACCAAGGCTTTGCCACAGGGCAACAACATTCAACTTCTAGGCAGAATTGTCTCTTCTGAAGCTTTCCCAGCCTGGATGCCTATGGTGACCTCTCTTCCACCACGCTGGGGCATACAGTGAGGTGCTGTGCACCCCCATTCCTGCCCCCACAGATCTAGATCCTTCTTGCTCTAGCTTTCACTCAAGCTTCTCTTCTGAGTATATGTTCACCACAGGAACCCTGTGCTGCCTGCCAGCTTCTGCACCTTTATTTTTGTCCGAGGGTGGCTGTTTTTTTAAAGCATCTTGTTCCTCTTTTCTTCCTTTCATTCTAGAAATGGTGTAGGTTTTTTTACCATCATGTGGTTGAGGAGCATGTTTCGATCCTTGCACCATCACAGCTCTCGAACTGGCCATTTAGGAACATTAGTAATTGATTTCTCATGCCAGCACAGACTAAGCATGATGACTGAAAGGTGAGGTGATTTGTAACTAATCTGTTGTGCAGTAACCCAGCACCTTTCCCCACTGCTACACATGTGCATTGGTATGAATCCTTTACTGCTTAGAGAAACTTCAGAGGGAACATGTCTACTTCTGAGCAATAATAGCCAGTCCTGTATTAATCTGTCTGCAGAGGCTTTTATCTTCACCCACTAATAGCCAAATTAATAGCCACACTGCTCTTGACCATGCAGAGAAAGAAGGTCCTTGCAAGCTTACAAAAGTCTGCGTGAGAGTCACCTCCAGCAGGACTGACCTGTGGTCTTTGTTTTTGTAACTAAAGCGGGAAACCACAACAGTCTGAGCATTTAATGTGTCATTTAATTACAGATTTGCTTCCTTTGGAAGGTAGAGTGTCTAAACCTTCCCGGAGAGGATCCAGCTTTCATGCAGGCAGTGCCCTGCCTGCTCCGTCCAATGTTTTAAGGTCAGGGAGAAAATGGAGAGGGCAAGCTGCAATCCAGGCTGACTGGAAACAAACCCTGCTTCAGCAGCAGCAGAAGCTCTCTGCTTACAATTATTTGGCCAGAGAAATTTTCCAGTCTTTCACAGTGAATGCTGGACACAGGAGAGGTTTTGATGCGAGCTCACAGGTATGGTGGAGAGCAGAAGGCGTAGAGCAGTGAGGAGACATAGTGTGGCGAGGAGCTGTATGGATTCAAGTGAAAACCAAATGTGGCATAATTATTCTATTTGCCTCCATCTAGATCAGATATTCACTCTAAAAGACACTTCACCACTTTGTGGTAGAAAGGACTTTTTTTCTGGATCAGCCATTTGGGAGTTGTATATCCTTTCTTGTTTGTTTCATTCCCTTTGCTTTAATTTTAGCCATAATACTGATTATCCTCTGTGATGCAAGACCAGCCTTCAGGCTTTGGTGAATGCAGCAGATACAGTCCTCTTCGGGAGTAATTATCAGAGGAACTGCTTTCAAATCCAAGTTTCCTGTGCAATATAATTATTCCTATTTAAATAAAGGGCTCTAGCAGCACTACTCAGCAGCACCTCTCTATACAAAGTGAGGGGTTTTTCCTCTTGATGTAGCTTTCTGCTTTTCTCGGAAAATGACTCCAAGAGATTCAAACATTAGTCCATCAAAGTGGCTAAAATCGATCATCATTTTATATTCAATTGAATTCTTACTTTAAAAAAAAAAATATCACAAGGAAAAATCACTTAACCTGGAGTACTGTGTCTAGCTCCAGAGTCCTCAGCACAGGAAAGACATGGAGCGGGTCCAGAGGAGGGCCACAAAAATGATCAGGCAGCTGGAGCACCTCTCCTATGAAGAAAAGCTGAGAGCTGTACTGGTTCAGCCTGGAGAAGAGAAAGCTCTGGGGAGACCTTATTGCAGCCCTTCAATACTTAAAGGAGGCCTAAAAGAAAGATGGGGACAAACTTTTTAGAAGGGTCTGCTGCAAAAGGACAAAGAGTGATGGTTTAAACTAAAAGAGGGTAGATTCAGACTAGCTAGAAGGAAGAATTTGTTTCCAGCGAGGGTGGTGAAACACTGGCACAGGTTGCCCAGAGAGGTGGTGGATGCCTCATCCCTGGAAACCTTCAAGGTCAGGTTGGCTAGGGCTCTGAGCAACCTGATCTAGTTGCAGATGTCCCTGCTCACTGCACTAGATGACCTTTAAAGGTCACTTCTAACCAGAACCATTCTGTGATTCTCTGATTCCTGTGGGAGAATCCTAATGGCCTCAGCAGGTACCCTGTTCCTGCACATGCAAAATTGTCTCACTGTTCAAAACCCAAAGGCCCCTAACCGTTGGGTCAGTAGTAGCAGGGTGTCTGAGAATCTACTAAGTATGAAAAGTCTGTGGCCTTTGCAGCAAGACCTGTTGGCTCCTCCTTTTTGGGATTTCTTCTGCCAAATCTCTGGTGGATGCCACCACTGGCTTCCCTGGAGCCAATCCACTTCTGCCATGTTTCCTTGTTACAAACCAGGGGGGGAATTGGAACATGTGCAGACACAGAAACACAGAAGTGTCTCTTTCTACCATGCTTGGAAAATACATCTGTGGGGGACCCAGGGGAGTGGGTGAGTTTTACAGGGGCTGTTCAGCCAGCCAGGTTATGAGGGACTCTCCTCAGCTGCAGCCCATTAAGAAGCCTGAGGCTATTTTTAAATCAGTAAAATTAATAAGGCTGGGGACTTGGGAGGTTCATTAGCTCCTGCAGGAGCATCTACAGCCCTTGGAGGCAGCTGAGGTGGGACAAGGCTTGCCTGCAACGCACCTGTTTCTGGCCTGAACTTCCCTTGGCTATGGATGGCATCTGCTTTGCTACTGTCACTGGCAGACAAGGTGGTGCTGAAGCTCCTGCCCCTTCTGAAGAGAGACCTGGCTGGGTTTGTGAGCCTTGGGCCCTCAAACGCGGCAACCATCCCACTAATTTAATGCTAGCAACACAGGCTCACATCTTCAGCTGCTCACCCAGCTCAAACCAAATCTCCCAGCAAGAGCTCCTCAGCCTCAGCCTGTCCATGTGTCCCTCCACATGCCTTTCCTGTGTGGGCAAGAGACACATGGCTTGGCTCATGGCATCTTTCCTGTATTAGGAAAACCCCAAGACTCTTTTAGAGCATTTTGTACCTGTTATTGGGTGAACTTTGCATTTGCTTTGATGAAATGGAAATAGCTGGAGGTTTATGATGATAGCAGCCTGCAGCTACGCCTGCTGGCACAGCAAACCTGCTGTGCTGCTGCAGGGAGGAACTGCTCTGTGCTCCACTGCCAGGAGCATCCCTGGCAACTCACAGGTTGCTGCCTTTTTCCTCTGGATAAAGCTCACACTGGCACCTTTTGCCAGTCCTCACCTCCCAAGCTCCGGGTTCATCACTGCCTCTTTTATCTCGGGGAAAATAAAATAATCTTAAAAAACCCCACATTCCTTAGCATCATTCCTTCCTGACATCTCTAACAATCTGGCTTGCCACTTTTGTCTTTCTGTTTCAATCTGCCCACCCATGGAGACGGGCTCGATTGCACAGGTAGAGCTGGTGGGAACCTACTATTTCATTTGTCTTGCCCTCATATGAATGAAGCATCTGTGTGGGTGCATGGGGAGTGCTGCAGCACTGCAAGAGCAACACCTCATGCTTTCAGTTTTAGCCTTTGGAAAACACAAGTGTTGTTACTGTCATTCCTCTTTTCTCCATCTACTTCCATATCACACCAGTGGCAAGTGAGAGGCTTGGAGGAACAAAGTTTTCTTGCCCTGACAGAGATTCCTCAGGAGACAGTTTTGCCCCTCACTTAGTACTGGAAGACTCTGCCACTGCCTGCTTTGGCCACAAAAAAGAAAAAAAAAGTGCATTTTATTTTTTAGCATGGCAGTGAGAAGAGAGCTCTCTCCATAGTTTCCTCATCTCTAAGACAAAAACGACAACACCCTGGTGGAGGGGTTTGCTGGGGAGAAGTACAAAGCTGCTGAACACTTCCTTCTCCCCTCTGCTGCTTCACATGATGCTGTTTAAATCGACACACATGAACATGGAGCCAGGACTGGGCCAAAAGCATTATTTATTTTGACCCTGGCAGGTTGAAAGCTCTGGTATTTATACAGTGGTCCCACAAATCCCAGAGGTAATTTCCTCAGGTCACAAAAAGCAATACAGCTTTTAGATATTGGAGTTTATGCCAATTTATAGCAGCTGAGACTCTGGCTGAAGGTTTTCAAGGCCATGGAAAATGCTGCAGTTAAGACTGTTCTTGTTCTCTAATTTCCTTTACATGTTGTTAAATAGATGTTTCCCCCTTTAATCAAAGGGCTCTTTGGAACGATGTATCTGCATCAGAGACAATCCATTCCTTCTGCACTAGCTAAAATACCAATATAAAGGAAATGTAAAAGTGCAAAGAGAATTGTAAATAGTCCATTTAACCAAAACACGCCACTTAAGTCTTTTCTTTGTAAATGGTTTTATGTATGTGCGTGTGCTAACTCTGTTGCCATCATTTTTATCTGGACTGTTACCAAATTTAGAACATGAGAAAATATTTCCTGCTCAAACAGACAAGAATGAACCACTCTATGAAATTCTCAATCATGGCTGGGTTTAAGTAAAACTTAGTGGGGTTTGAGCCTGTTGACACAGACACACACAGAGAGGGAGAGAACACACCTCCATGTATACATGCAGATACTTAGTTACTATATGCAAACTGAATTATCACTTTTTAAACTACTACACTTTTTTTTTTTCCAGCATGCTTTTAATAATTTCCCAGCTTTGCTTGTAAAAGTATTTTATGAAAAGCTATCCCTTAACTAGACATGCGGAGGGTGATTTGTATGGTTAAGAGAACATTTCAGGGCGATAGTGGCCAGTAACTTTTGCTGCTCTTACCTCCCTCTGCATGAAGAAAAATTTAAGGTTATTGGTAGAAATGTGTTGTCTCTCAAACAGGCTTGGGGCATAGTCAGTACACACACACATATATGAACTGCAGCTATACCTACACCACAGTGTATATACCTACACCACTCTACAAAAATGGAGAGTGCTTTTCTGGATATATCACCATCTGACTTGTAGCACATTTGTTCATGGCTGATCTGGAGCTACAATTGGCTTGGTTTCTCTTCCTCCCTTGTTAAACTGCAGCCATTTCTTCTTGTAAAGTATTATTTTGGAGACCTAAACGCTTATTTTCTGGGTTTTGTTCTAAACACCTTTTAAATTATTTCAGGGACACAAATTCCCCGATATATCCTATTAGAGACTGAAGCCAAAAAGCTGTAACATTTTTCAAACACCTAAATGATTTAGGGGCTCCTGAACCACCTTCACAGGTGATTTTGACACTGAAGGCCACAAGCCATGAGTACCACAAGGGGTGGTACTGCAGGAGACGCCTCTACACCAGGGCCGCATGGAAAGAAATATTCATTACCCTGTGGTCTCGCAGCTCAAATTTGCATTGACTTACTGCCAACTCTCATCCAACAAGCAGATCTCATTTGCTGCACCCTACACGCGTGACTATGTCTCTCTGGACCACCACTTTCCAGGATTCCTCCCTAGATACTTAACTGCTCTGCAGGTTATCTGCTGCCTGCATATTATCTGATGCCTTCCCAGCCGAAACTACTGAGAATGGCCCATCAAAATGTACTTAACTTAATGACTAACATAGAGCAATGGATCAGCTGAGCAGCCTCCAGCAAATACTGCCTGTGGACTTGCCCCTGCCTTCAGGTGTCCTTGCATTCCACTGGGGTGAGGAGCGCTGGCAGGAGCCAGGACCAGTGGGAAGCCCGACCAAAGAGCACCATACCCAAGTGGCACCGGACCTCCACAAACCTGTTTACTCCCTTAGCATGGTGCAAGCACCACTGCATGGCTCCAGGCCCCCACACTGCAGATTTGGAGCGAGTGCAGGGGTCTGAACACCCAGTCCCTGATCTTCAGGCTCTAGATGGGTCTCCCACAGGGCTCCCATAGGTCTCTATGGCCTCTCTCTATTTACACCAGAGTCCTTCACCTTTATCCAAAGACAGCAGTAAACACCATTCCAGACTTTTTCAGGATCTTCTTTCCTTTGCATGGGGGCAAATCGAGAATTTGATTTGTAAACAATCAGTAGCTTTGATGCAAGACTAGATTTGCTGACACAGCAACACAAATTTTAGGAAGCAAAAGTAAATCTAAGGAAGTAATACGGTTACATGGATTATTAATTAGGGGGTTTTATTAAATAATTAATTTTAGTAACAGCTGCCTGGGTGGGATGTGACTGTTGAGGTGAATTATGTCCCACGCTGTGAAAAAGCTGAGCCATTGCAATTTTTAGCTAAATGATTTTTTTTTTTTCAGTAGAGATATGATCACTGATGCAGCCATACCTAAACAGGCAGCAAGATTTTTCAGATACGATCTTCTAGGATCAAAAACCAAACAAAATCAACACTACCTGGAGTATTAGATGGAGCACTGCAAATTCTGCTACTAATTACTATTTCAAGTTTAGTGAGTATTTATGTGCTATCAATGTTAGCTGGCTCAGGTCCCTGTACTCTGCACTGCCATCACTTTTGTGGTCCCAGAGCAGATAGCTCTAAGCTGTATCTGATCCACACCATTGTCGAACTTGCTAAAATCTAGTTTCTTATGTAATAACAGTAAAAATAATAAATACTTACTGTATTATTAGGGAATGATCCAGCAACCAGTCACTTAATGGTGTATTACATCTATTGGAACAGATGATGCTTATTAGATCTGAAATGATACAAAGCTGAGAAGGACCCGCAAGTACATTGAAGGACAGAATTACAATTAAAAATTGGAAAATATCCCAACTGGGAAAAAAAAAGCATGAAAACCACTATGTAATTCAGTGAAGACAAATGCAAGGCACTGCACTTAGGTAAGAATAACTAGCTTCACAAAATCAGGATGAGATGCAACTAACTGAGCAGAAGTTCTTCACAAAGGAGCTAAGTGGGAGAGGTTAATTACAGATCACAATCTTAATATGAATAAACTCTAACACGTTTTTGGTTTAGAGAGATGTTCCAGTTTATATTGGTAGGTACAACTGTGTGTTCAAAATCCAGGTTGGATGGGTCCTAGAGCAACCTGGTCTAGTGGGAGGTGTCCCTGCCACGGCAAGAGCATTGGAACTAGATGATCTTCAAGGTCCCATCCAATCCAAACCATTCTATGACTCTATGAACAGAAGCTTACCCTGCCAAGAAGGTGAGTCCTACCTACTCAGCTGTGGGAAGGCATCAGCTGAGGCACTGTGTCCAGTCTGGGATGCTCTGCTTCATGAGAAGGATGTTCTAGCCAGAAAAACTCCAGTGAAGAAGCGATTTGATCAAAAGTCTAGACAGTATTTCATGGCACACTTATCCTTGAGAAGACCAAGGGGGACATATGATTTTATTAAGGTTCCTAAAAATCTACTAAAAGGATGACATGACCTGAGTGAACTGGACAAGGTGTAACAGGGTAAAACAACAGAAAGGGAGATGCAAGTTGAACCTCAAAATAACACTGTGTAGACGGTGACAACATGGGAATAGGTTGCGTAAGGACGTCATGGCACCCCACCCCTACTGCATGAGGTCTTTAGGAAGCGGCTGTGCAGAGGTCTATCAGGACTGCCCTTGATGTACTCAAACTATCTCACAGGAAGAAAGCGTGACCTATGCAATCTCTTGAAATCCACTCATCAGCCTATTTTCTCTGTGGCTCTAAAGAAAATCCAGTATGTTTCAGTTGTGGCTACTTATGGGAGTGACCCTGACATTTCTGAGTAACATGCTCTGGTGCTGTCCCTCTGTAGGGGTGGAATTAACCCCCTTCATGGCTGATTTCAGAAACTGAGAGCTATACCAACCAGTAAATGTTTATGGGGCTGGGATATTGGGATGTGATACAGCCAAAGAATTTGCAAATGCCGAACTTCTTATCAAAGCATTGGTGGGGTTTTTATACCAAAAGGTAGAAAACACCAATCGCATAAATGCAGTCACAATTTAAAAACAGAAGAGTGCTGATTTCCTTCCTATAACTCCTCAAACTGCAGCAATAGCCCTGCAGGCAGTGACTACAAAACAGAGGAGCAATGGTGTGATGGAGCCCAAAGGCTTTGTGCTAACTGGATGAGAGACCAGTGCGGGATGATACAGCGAGGAGCTAGTGGGGAGAGTAGGGATTTAGTCATCTAGTTTCCCTGTCAGAGCTAACGTACCATGAAAGCCTGGCTTTGGCAAAGAGTTGTGAGGACGTTACATTAAAAAGAGAAGGAAACCAAGAAGCCACACAAAGAAGTTTGCAGCAAGTGTAAAACCAAGAATTATGACACCTTGAAAAAAAAAAACCCAACCAACCAATAGATAACCCCCTTACTGCACTGCTGCATCAACCTCTTTCCTTAAGTAAATATAAAATGTTATGTATTTTTTCCCCCATTGCTGAGTAACTGGAAAAAAGATCAAAGTGTGAGAAAGACATTGACTTGGAAGATGACGGGAGAAGTAGAAAGAAGAGAGAAACTAGCAGACACTGACTGTCTTGAGAACACTATCACAGAGCAGCTCTGGCAGATTGATCACTCATCTAATATGCCCACTATGTTCATCCCAAACCCATGATGAAATCTGGTTGGAATCTGCCCCAGAAAACCTGTCCTGATAAATTTCAGCTCTGTGCAGTGGGGCCAGATCTGTATGAAGGCTCCTGAGTAATTCTAGGGAAAACTCGTTTTATGCATTTCTTTGGTGTGTTCTGAGCTTCTCCCAAATTATTTTGCAAGATTCTACCTTACAATTCTATAGCTTGCACTGGAGTCCCAAAAGGAAATGCAAAGAGAAGCTAGAGCTAATTCTTTGTATTATTTTTCTCAAGCAAATGAGCCATGGTTCTTCTTTAAATTAGCATACGCATATCTCACGCCTGTAGGATATGCCTCCCACTATAACACAGCTCTGTAAATTTGCTTGAAAGCGACAGTCACAGGGTTGCATTCATGTACAGCACTGAATACCTAAATAAGAGTATGAGAGCTTCATACACCTCACAAACTCTGTTCCTGTTTGGTTTTTCCTTGCATGAATCTTTCTCAAAGCTCAGAATGATTACTGAGCTATTTTTACTCCATCCATAGTCACTGTTGCCAAAACTTCTGATTTTATCACAAATTTATGATTTTGGGTCTTCTCAGAGCACTAGGTACTGGAATCAAGAACATGAGACTCCTGGTTGCTTCTACAAAAAGCCCTAAAGGTTTAATGTATAAGGAAGCAACAAAAAGAAGCAACAATATCTAAAGACTAAAAGGCAAATCCAACAGTCAGTGTTGGGATGCAAAACTTTGTGATTTTCAGGCCTTTAATGTTTATCTTTGAAGGCCAGTGGTTAACAACTCCTACGTTGATAAAGATCATATATAAAACTCATGATTCTGAAGCGTTTAGTTAAAACTTCCTGTTTCACTAATTAGAGGTTGGGCTCAACAAGCTCCAGGAAGTGGGAACTCCAAAAGATCTTCAGGTCCAAAGAGACAAGTTACACTACAGGTGAGACCTGTCTCCTCACACCCATATGCCCAAATTACCTCCTATCTACATCTGCGCATTCACTGAGGGAGGGAGTGTGGGCCCATTTGTCCGGCTATTTATGGAGACAGGGTCGGTGTTTGCTGACAAAATGCCTGCTGAGTCTTTTTTGGGGGATCTCATGTCCCCCAGGCAGTGGCCAGCCTCCTTAAAACCTACCTCTCTTGAGAGACTTTTCAATGGTCTTTTGCTGTTTGATCTGGATACTCTGCAGTGCAACCAGATTCACTGCCTAGAACAGATGGTGTCAAAACCAAACATCCAGAACAAATGTGTCTATTTGGACATGCACCAAAAGGAACTACTCAGTTTTAGGCCATGTACTGAACTGGACAAACCTAAGTTATGGTTTGATTACACAAGATGAAGATTAAATGATGTTCCTTTTATGAAAATGCATATGTAAGAAAGAAATATGTGAAAACTCTATTGAAAATCTGATTTTAATTTACAGTGCAACTCACAGCAACTAAAGCATCTTACAGTTTAATTCAGTTCTGAATATTTTGCTCAAAATGACTATGTAAAAAGAAAGTATTATTGTAAATGTGATTTTTTTTTATTGACACCTACAAAATCTTGTAGCTTGTGAAATACAAGTCTCTGATGCTTGCACTCTGATTACTGAAAAGGAAGAGTTAAACTTATTTCCTTTCAAGTCTGACTCAGGAAAAAAAAAATGGCTATGTGACTTGTGACAGATATTGCAAGACTTTTGTACCTTAATAAAAACAGACTATCATTATCTTCACTTTCTGTTAAGTCTTGTGATTGAACTGATTTATTTTGGAACATCATAAGGAGAGAGAGAGTCAAATGGCATAATAAATTAGCTGGTTTTAGTTTATTTTACTGTGGTTTTTTATATCCCGAAACTGACTTCCCCTGTTTTGAAACCACATCTGAATGACAGCTATTTAACTTAACTTTATTGGCAGATGAGTATTTCCTATAAAATTTAGATATGCCATGGAAGCTTTTCATTAAAATTAATAACAGCACCAAGGTTTTCTGCTTGCTTTTATGGGAAGCAAAGAAAACTTTGTTGTGAAGTGCCTTTATATATCAGCAGGAGTCCACCATAACTCCACTAAAACCAATAAAAATCAGGTCACAAGCTAAACTGTAATATTTTCACTTAGATTTCTTGGTGCTTTGGGGACTGGTTTGATCAAATTTTCATTCTTAATAAAAAGAGAGACCAGGGGCAATTATTCTTTTTAAATTTAACCACCACCTTCAATTAAACACGACAACCTTATTACATGACAGGGATGGCTGAATGCATAAAGTAGTTAAAAAAACATCAGCTCTACCCCTCAACAAGTGATCCCCTTCCTTTCAACCGTCAATCTGCAACGTCAGGAAAGAACTTAATGCAATGATAACAACAGAAAGCTGTCCCAGTTTGCAGAGCTACCAAACTGACCATCCTCTGAAATAAACACATGGGATCAAAGCCTTAATGCTCCTTTCTGGTTAGAAGATCGAATTATGATTGAAAGAAGACTTCGGTATGCCTACTCCTACTGTCTGCATCTCCTTCAAGCTGTAAAACACACAAAAAAAACCCCAACCCTGAGGACTGGAGCATACAATTGCAAGTGGCAGGTACAGCAATTTAATGAGTATCTATTGGTGGAGCCACAGTAATTGTGCTCACACTTGTTGTCTTTGTTCGTAAGGTAAAACACATTAATTGAATCTTGTTCTGCTGGAATGTAATCTAGTTTGTTTCCCTTCACATCACAAAACAGTCTCTTGGGAAGCAATAGGTGGGGGTTTGAACTCTTTCAAGCTGAGGAAGGTGTTAACTCTGTTCCTCTTTCATGGCTGAGTCCCTGGCAGCTAGCAATTATAAAACAATTTGCATTTCTAGTCTAGATCCACTTTTCACAAATTCAGTGAGCTGAAATGGCCCAGCACAGTGTAAGAGGAAGAGAGGTGGTGTGGGTCTGGGCAGACCTGGGGAGCTAACACAGCAAGCAGGCAGGGTCTGCTTACATCCCTGTGGAGGTGCAGAAAATGCAAGATACCATTTCAGATTTCATCTCCCTGACTTCAAATATGCTTAAATAAAGGCTATAAGCAATTTAAACCGAGGAGAAAGGAGCTGCCCACACAACATTTCTGATCAGCTGGTTTAAGATCTCCCCACTCACCAAGCTTGACTGCTGGGAATCCAAGCACTGAAGTCTCAATTTTACGAAGAATTTTGTAGCACTTCCCCTCAGCTCTGTGAATTGTCTTCTGAAAATCAGGTACTAGAACTAAAGCATGACAATGCTGACCACCATCATGCATATAACACCTGAGCTTCAGCCGCTGTGCACCCCAGTTTACCAGTTTATGTTGCTAAGCCTACGATGGTACATGGGCAACTCCCTGCGCTTGGAGAACTGTTAACCCCAAGCAATGCAGGCACTGATGGCTGCAGTCCCTCACTGCAGATTTTGTCTGATCTTACAATGAGGTCCATGGAGAGCTGCAATCTCATCTATTCACAGAGCACCCCTGACTTCAGTAAGGCTTAACACAGACTCAGAAGTCATCTCACTGGGAGCTCACACTAGGCTTCACCACAACAAAACAAAAGCACATCTCTATCTTCAGAAATAAGCACTTAGATTTCCTTATGAACAAAACCAAAAGCCAAACCAGCAAACCCAAAGCGGACTTCAAGCAGTGAAGATAATGCAACCTAGCTTCTGTAACACGCTCTTCCAGTGCAGTAAGTTAAATCCCATTCCACACCCTCCACCAGGCTGGAGACAGGGCTTGTTGTCACCGGTCGTGCTCTTGGGTGATCAGAGCTGCCACCTGACTGCTGCCAGACAGGACAGAGAGGTCCAACCTCCTTTCCATTTACAAGTGCATTCACATGGTTCCTGCTCTCCTCTAGAAAGGTGCATTTATCATGAACAGAAATCTCAAATGCCTATGATTTTGCAGTTGGTAAAAAAAAAAAAAAAAAAAAAGAAGACAATATTACTGCTGGGATGAAAGGGAAATCAAGTGTGATCACCTGAAAATGCTAAGGATAGGGTAAGAAAAGTCAACCACCTTCCACTCTAGTTAGTTGCATCCTGAATTTGATAACAACTTTGTGGACAGTTCTAATAAGATAATTCATTTGGCAATAAATATTAAAGACTAAGCATAATCTCAATCCTTAACCTTGACTATACTTCCTAAAATACTGTGATGACACATGGTTAGGAGCAATCCATGTGGCGACAGATCTACATTGACAGCCTCAACATAAAAATACACAGTAAGCAAGGACAGGAAATCACTGTTGCTCTACTAACATGCACTTAAAAGAGCTCTTGACCATAGAAAACAAATAAACACTAGAACAGTTTGTAGAGTAGACAGGGTCTATTTCACACGTCCTCTTGTGCTTCAGTGTCAGGAGACCACCATCAGCTCTCAGAGGGAGAGCTCTATGGATTTCCCCATTTTTCACATGGCTCCAGTTTATATCTTGCCACTGTTACTACTGAAGAATTAGCAAACACTGGCTTTGGAATGAAAGCAGATATTAGAGGCCTTGCTCCTCTTTCATACACATGTCCTAACATGGAGTCAGAGGCTACAATAGCTAGCAAAAAAATGACGAAACAGTATGTTGGTTTCTGCATAAGATAAAACTCAATATTGAGAAACTTCAGCCTATCATAAAATGTGGCTAGCTGCAAGCTGCTGGAGTTTGAAATAGGATAGTTCAATATAAGACACAAACAGACTTGAGAAGTGAGCAATAAAACTGAAGTTTATAAATCCTCAGAAGCTGGCAAAAAACTCCAGATGCAGAGCACAGAGGGACTAGATGACTCCTGAGCCTCCTGCGAGAATCTGCAGAGCACGTCACAGTGGGAAAGCATGCTGTGGGCTCTGACATTTGCCTGGTAAGCCTCACCCAGTTCAATTTTGTGTGGCAGGAAGTTTCTCTTCCCTCAAAATTTACTTCTCTCCCTGCTCTGCAGTCTTTGGTAAAGAGTATAAGTAAAGTGCGTAGAAGAAAGACTGGCGGTGCCTACACCACCCCATGTTCTCCACCTCATAATAAATTACTCCACATAACTGATACTGTATTTGTGTTTTCGGCTGAGCCTCCAGCACTTACTAGGGGAATTTTCAACATTGTTTCCTCCCCCTATGAATCAAAATCAACCAAGGGTGCGGGCTAGAAAAATAGGCCAATGGTAAGCGAAATGACTGAGATCTTTGGGAACAGTCATCCATTCAAGGTGCTCAGCACCTCCTCCTCCAGTTGACCATCCTGCCTTTTCCATCCTCCATGCTATCTATACTGTCCCTCTATATTTCTGTATTGTACATTTTTCTTTAGACCCTGCACACATCAGCCCGCTATCATTAAGTGAAAAAAGGCTTTGCTGCCTATCAAACTCAGTAATCTATGAGATGGAACATCTGGTGCAAATCTTTCCAGTGGGAGCATTCCTGTTACCTCTTTCTGAACTGTTGCCTTCTCTCTCTAATCATCACCCTCATCATAAACCAGCAGTCAACAGCTTCTTTCTGAGAAGTATCAAACATCAGAAGATTGTTCCAGTCTTGGGATGAGTAAGATGGGAGGCCCAAATCTCCTCGCATCACATCACATCACTTAACTCTACTTTGCACACTGTTCTGAAGCGTGATACCTTTTAAAGCCTGTTAGACATGTTCATCTTTCACTGGGAAGGCAAAACCCTCAGTCCTCTAAGATAGCTCTTAGATTTCTATCTTGATTATAATCAGTTTAGATCCATGCTCTTCTACCAGTATTGTTCACTAGCTTAAATGTCTACTCACTTGAGCTTCACTCTCCCCTGCCTTACTGGTTACTCATAGCCCTCCTCCACATTTGCTTTTCCTAGGTTAACCAGACAAATCTTCCTAGTGCACTCTTGTAGATAAACTTTGTTCTTTTCCAGTAACCCTCCCAGGTGTGTTTCTGAACATGTTCCTCTTTCCTGGTTATGGTTTATCAGAGCCAGACACAGTAATGTCTCACTAGTCACCCAGAAACTTGACTGTGTGCACAACACAGCAGCGCTTGTTAAACTGGCAGCTTCCTTTAATCGTTGACTAGTAAGCCCAGGTATTTCCCCATTACTCTGCTGGAGGGTTCCTGGATTTACACGACAAACACTTATTAATCCATACATGCAGCATCTTGCATTTTGTGCTAGTCTATGTTCTTGTAGGCTCACTGCTATTACTTGAAGGTCTCAAGTCACCAACAGAAATGAGATTATTCATCTGAATCATTACTCAATTCTGACTGGAATGATCAGGCTCTGCAAGATTTAGAGATGGATTATGACAGTCCTGAAAAAAAAATAAGTCTTTGGTATTGAATATATTTACATCACACAGATGTGCGTGGTGTTGGTTTTGCTTTGGTGGTTTTTGACTATATTGGCATTGCAAGAAGCAAGCAAATAACCTTCCTTCTTCTAGACAGACCAAGGCTATGGGCATCCTACTTGGATAAACCTGTTTTGAGTTTTGCAGTTAAAAAAAACCCGCAAACACAAAACCCTCCAAAACAGAGAGAGGAAAAGCAAAACAGAAGGCCCAAGCAAAACACTAGAAAGCTTAAAGCACTTCATGCGGCAAGCATTTAACCAAAAGACTCAGAGCACAAATGGGCTCCAAAAAGCCAGAAATACATATGCCGCTCAAAAATTCCCAATTAGGTTTGGAAATACGAAAACAAGTCAACAAAGAAGCAGACCTGGACTTGCCCGGAAAGCAGGATGACACCTTAGGCCTTACTTCAGATGAAGACATGACAATGCCAAGGGAAAAACAGAGCAACAGCAAACGCAACACCAGGAGCGAGCTCCTTTTCTGACAGCTTTCAGAAAGCATCTGAACACCAAGCTAATGGCTCTGGCTGAACCTTAGCATCTAATAATAAAGTCTTTTTGCCATATAGCAAATCATTCTGACCAGTGATATTTGAGGGGAAAAAAAGGGACACACACACTAAGGAGGCTGTCTCATAGCAGAAAGACAATCATACAAATGTGACCATCTTTCCAGAGTGATACTGGTTTCTAAAAGAAACCGTTAATTTAATTTCATCAGTCACCTTCATTTTTGTAACTGTTTAGATGGGAGTATTTTTCTCAAACTGTAGAACCATCTTTCTCAGCCCTCTACCTCTATCAGAAGGGGAGGGGGAGGTAGGCAGTCATTAGCAACAAAAACCTAACGGCATCCCTTGAAAGCACACGTCTGTGTGCCAGTCGCTGTGCATTGAAAGGAAACGCTCACATCATCGCTGCGTTAGATTTTATGAGTCTCATTTACTTTTGTATACACGGCTGGGATTAACACGGTGGCCTCGGGCCCTTCGCAAGCACCATCAGCCTCCGGAGAACTGCCAGGTTTAAAACAGCAAGAATTTAGCACGCCAGAGCACCCTCCCCCAGCACACCGGAAAGCGGAACCGGGCAGACGCCACGGGATTTCCCATCGGCCAGCTCGGAAAGGCCTCTCCCCCAACCCCCACTCCCGCCCACCTACCGGGACAGGGGGCAGCGCAGACGCGACCGCCGCCTCACCCAACCGCCCCGCTCCCCCCTGGTGCGACACCGCTCCCCCTCCAGCTCCAGGCCGCTCTCGAGGCGGGGGCCGAGCGCTCGACCCCCGCTGGCCCCCCGCAGCCGCCCCGGCACCCCGTCCGCCCTGGCACCCCCCGCGGCCCCACCCCCGCCTGCCCCCGGCCGGCTCCCCCGGGGGGTCCCCAG
>JAAGNO010027477.1:0-39831 GCA_033439905.1 Ceryle rudis
GAGGCAGAAAGGGGTGGGCGCTGGGACGGAAAAGAAAGATTGGCTCATCACTCGGAGGAATATTAGGAATATTAGGAATCTTTCTTCTCTCCCCCTTCCCGGCGATGTCGCCTCTCCCCAACGCCTTCGGCTTGGCTGAGCGGGCCGGTCCCGCCTGCACGGCCTCATCACCCCCCTCCCGGGACGGGACGGGGCGGCGGGGCTCGTCTCTGATCGGAGTCCCCTGAGGGCAAAGGAAGGATTTGGGAAAGTAACACGAGGTTAAATCCCGGTCGCAGGGACCCTAGACAGGGAAGTCGTTTCGCAGAAGGGCAGCACTGCTCCTGCTCGATTGCTCGTCGTAACATTGCCTGGCGCGTCCAGTCGCCCCCGCTGCTTTCTTCTGCCGCTGTTACTTTGCTGATTCTGGAGAGAGAGAGAGGCGGGAAGGGAGGGAGAGAAGGAGAGACAGAGAGCGAAAAAAAGAAAAAAAAAAGAAAAAAAAAAGAGAGAATAAATGAGTGAGAGAAAGAAAGAGAAAGAAAAAGAGAGACAAAGAAAGGAGGAGGGTAAGAAGGAAGGGAATGAAATAACAAAGAAGGCAGGGAGGTGGAGAGAAAAAAAAAAGGACAGAGAAGAAACGAAAAAAAATACTGAGAAAGGAGGGGAGAAGGAAAGGTCTCATCTCAGCAGAGAGGTGCGTCGAAAGTACCTCTCGTGGGCGCAGCTGGGTGGGAGAAGAGCCGTCGGGACACTCTCCGGCCGAACCCGCGGACAGCGGCGGGGCCGGGCCGGGCCGGGCCGGCGGCGGGCGGAGAGTGCTCTCGACGGGGCGGTGGGCTGCGCTGCCCGGTGCAGGTAAGGCTGCGCCCGCCGCTGTCGCTTCTACCCACGCGGGTAAGTACCTGCCAGCCCTCGGGCCGGGGGCATCGGGCAGAGGACTGCGGAGGAGCTCCGTGCTTGCCGAGCTTGCCGCTGTCCCGATTCAGTCGACAGCAAAACCCCCACTGACGGCGACAGCAACGAAATTAACCCCTGGGAGTCAGAAAATCAAATGTTTTTCTAATCGGGGCGTAGGAGAAAGGCGAAAACGGTACCTGAGTGATAGCTAAATCAAACGAACATGCACTTCTCCGCCTTTTAATTCCTTCTTTCATAAAAACAGAGAGACTCGGTGAGGGAGGGAAAGTGCTTTCTCTGGAAAGGCAAACTGCTCGGGAGCACACAGGGTATCAGGTGCGAGAGCATCCCGCACAGCCCGCACGGCGCCCGGGCGGAGCCGTGGGAAACGCAACCGGCTCCTAACCAGAAGTGTGACGGTAGCGGCACGACTGGCCTCCCCGGGACAGAACGGAGTTTTAGAGGCTTCTCGGAACCGAAATTGTGCGTTTTCAAATATCGTATTTTAATTAATGGGTGCGCTTTAGGGCAGACCCCGATTTTGAATTTTCATAGAGTTTGGTACAGAAATTGGATATACTTTTCTCTTGAGTAGCGTTAATATGAAAGAGTGTTAAAACTTGTCTTTCCCGTTACTTTCTTCATCTGGCCGGCAGCACGAAGTTAGATTAATCATATAAAGACTGGTTAAATCAGGATTTTGTAACTTTATTGTAGGTTTATTAGAAAGCTATTAGCTTTTATGGTTTATGGCTGTTAGTTTTTACTGCATCTGCTTGTTTTAAATTTAATTTGGACGTTTGACAACCGTGTTTTCAGTATAAAAATAGTTATAACTGTTAGCATTATAATAAGGTAGTCATTGATCCTGTTGAGGAAACACAGGTCGCTGCGTTGCAAGAAAGCTCTCCTTCAGCTGCCTGTATGACGAGTGCTGCTATAAGCGGGTTGTGTTACACCGCACTGGGTGCTAAAGCTCAAATATGGTTGTTTCTAAACGGCGTTCATTCTATTTTAGAGAGGACAGTCGCAATTCCCTAACTGCATGACAGATTTTTCTCAAAATAACGTTGCTGCATTACGTTTAGATTGTCAGGGTAATTCAGACTGATAGCATCCCGTCATCTGACGCTTTTACATCACCGAAGTGAATAGGCTGAAAGATGATTTTAGTTCTTGTGTTTATCACGAATTTGCTTCCCAGAAGTAGGACAATACGGGGGCAATGACTGGAAAAGGATAAGAAGGCTGTCCTAGGCTGCCGTAGTCAGGTTCCGCAGCCACATAAACCCGTAGATAATATTCCTCTGTCTGTATACAAGAAATTTCTTCTTCATTCATATGTTTTCAAATTCCTTGGGAACAAGAGGTCAGAACAAATTTTTCCCCTATTTATTGAGTATGAAACTGAAGACTTTAAAGTATCCTGCAGATGGCAACAGGATTGGGTCCATACCAGACACTGCTTCTGAGGAGAATATAACCTTAAGGGAAATACCTGATGAGCATTCCAGTGCACCTTATTAAGGATGGCATTTTATTTTCTGTGTTTAAATATTCATTTGCAAAACTTCTGGAAAAAATATGGCATAAAACCTTAGTAATAGAATTTAAAATGTCAAAGGCTAATTAATTAAAGACGTGCAAATTGCTAACCCTCTGATAGATTACATTTGCTACTAAAAGGCTGAAATTAGTTTCCATAAACAATAAAAACCAATCAACAGTTTGCATTTAATGACTTTTTTTTCCTATAGTGAATGCACCTGTAACGTGTGTTTTATTTAGAGAAAAGACTAGAAAATCAGTTTTAATGTTTCTAAATCTATCTGATGTGCCACAGTATTAATCAACTGAAATATTTTGCTCTCTTTGGAATTTAAGAAAAAAAAATCCTGTAAGTATTGTTGAATATGCATCTATTAAATAGTTTCTTGTTAGATGCTTGGTAAAATTTGCACTACCTTCAAAATATTAAAAGCATCCAACTGTCACAGAACTGAGATTATGAGGCACATTTCCCGTATGCAGAGCTCAGACAGTGGTGCACACTTCACACGTGCAGAACGGGCTAAATCTGGTATTCCTGGCAAACAAACTTGTCCCTGGCAAACAAACTTGTCCCGTACTTTGGAATCACATCTGGCTTGTCATTGCCTTGAAGGGTAATAATGCTGCTCAAAGGCCGGTATTTGTTTTCTCCTTTGCCTTAATGTTCTGAGCCCATATTCATACCTAAAATGCTAACATTCTCAAATGTAAAATGCTTACATTCTCAGATGGGCAAGTTTTCTTTGTCTTTCTTTCCGGCTTTTGACATCACTTGCAGTTGTTTGCAGTCTCGTTACTGTGAACTTTCTCCATTTACTACACTTGATACTGAAATTCATCAATTGACTTCTGAGAATCCTCTCCCTCACTGCTTTAGTAGATAGTCGACAGTTACCAAGTTAGTTGAAAAGTCACATTTAAGTATCAGCTATAAACGAAGTAGGAGATGGACAGAGAGAACAGGATTGCTTCCCTGGCACCGCCCCAAAACCCTCCCCATCACAAACCCCAGATACATTACTGTTTAGTAAGCTTCTGGACTGTTTAAAATTCTCTTATGCCAGAGTGAAAACTTTGTTGTTATAATGACTAAAGAATTAAAAGTTTTGCCATTTCAGAAAAAAATAAGCTTAATGTAATTTATTTTTTCATAGCTGTAATGAAAATAAATACAGACACAGAAATTGTTGAATAAATCTTCCACTAAACGTTGTAAACCATGGAAGACTCACTGAAGAGAAAGAAAAAAATCTTTGTCTTATTTTGTATCTCAATTTTAAACAATGCATGTCTCAAGTGAATATTTACAAGTTGTTAATAGTCTAGTACAAATTCTAGAAGACACACCAAAAATTATCTGCAGTCTATTCAGAAACCTTTGCCATGTCTCAGTGTTTGGGGATGGGCGTATGGACTGCCGCCACCACCCTTGAATAGAACTCTATTGTGTGGGCTTGTTCCACTGAGATCAATGGGACGACATGTGCAATGAGATGCTAATGAACACCAGAAACGATGGTAAAATCTGGCCCGGCTAAGGCATAAGGCTGTATGTAGCAATCACTTCTGAGTCGCTTGCTATATTGCTTTTAGTTAAGCTCTTGAAACTTCAAATGTTAAGGGAGGCTTTACTATATAAAATAAGGATTTTTTTGTCTGACATTTAAACCACATTTTCCCACCCTTACAATTTGAATCACTCTTCATTCTCATCTTGTTTAAAGTTGCAGATGAAGTAAGGCAGTCCGTTCAGTGGCAATTGCACCGCTAATGTAAATGCAGTTCCACAAATGGAAAATAAAATACACTGGAGGAAAATAACGCCAAGCACTAGTATAAAAGAGAAGAATGATGGTCAGAAAGCAGGCACATGGGAAAGGATAGCGGGATAGTGTTGGCAGTGTGTAGCTCCACCACACCTGCAGAGCCCCTCTTAGACTTCAGAAACACTCATATCTTGCACAAAGGTGGGGCAACAGCCCTGGGTTCATTACAGAGAAGTCCTTAAGCACCAGTGCAGCTGCAGAGGGAATTGTGCTAGGTGAGTGCTTTGGACCAGGCTTGGGGCTACTGTGCTGCGGAACGATGGTGGCTGCAGGGCCCATCAGCACCCTTTCTTGGTCCTGCAGTTCTTCAGCCTGGGTTGGGACTAAGGATCAGGATGGGTCTGGAAAAACAGGATCAGGATGGGACTGGAAAACTGACAAACCCATGGATGTAACATTGGGAGCCTGTGATTCTTGCCAGCTTCGAGCAGGCTTAGAAATGCTCAGACACAATGATAATGAGGATCATAAAAGTCCTACCTCTGTCTCTTAAAAGAGAGAGAGAGAGGGAGAGAAGACTGGGTCTAATGACATAATCTTTTCTCAACAGCTTATACCAAAAGTTAATTATTAACTATAGAAACACTGATGAACTGTGGTGTTCGTTTGCTTATTATGGGGACTGTCAGGGCCAGAACCAAACTTTACTGAAGCTGACTGATGTCTTTTGGTTTCAATAGATTCAGAGGTCAGGCCCCTAAAATTCAAATCACCAGAGCAGTTTCTTGTAATAAAGAACCAGTGAGTACTGTAAGGAAGGGCTTAAATACTCCAATGAAATAATTTAGTTTTTAAACAAAATGATGTAATTAGGGGCAGGCCCTTTCATATTTGCTTCCCAAGAGGGAAATTGATTAGCAAAATGTTGATAACAGGATCCTAAAAGAGCCCAAGCCAGCCATAGGCACCAAGCTCGGTTAAGGGAGCTCACAGTTTCTTTTCAGCCACTGGTACTGAGCAGAACAGTTTCCAGGGAAGGACCTGTGAATGAAAAGCAAACTGTCTTCTCTAGTTTGCTAATACTGTTTCTGTAACCATTTTGCCTGGTGTTTTTGTTTTGTTTTGTTTTGTTTTCACCTTAACCAAAGAGCAACAGTTTTGTGTATCCAGTTCTAGCCTGAAGCCATTATGTCTTTTCCTTTGTCAGGAAGACACTTCCTTGCATGGGTGTTCAGCTGGGTCCCTGGCAAACCTCTGCTTTCACATGGAACTCAGTGGCTTGAGTTACTGCCAGCAAATTTAATTTGGAGAGGAAATACATGGGACAGGAACGATTCCTCGGTGGAAGTTTGTTCCCCAAGTCCTCCGCCTGGCCACTGGAAAAGCTGCTGGCTGGGGGCGTGGGATGGAACAGGATCTTGGGAGCTACAGCCCATTCTCAGTCAGTTTGTATACAGCAAAACAAACCGTTGGCACTGCTCCTATGCTGGCCTCCTTTTTTTTTTTTTTTGTCAGTTTTTTTATGTACTCAGGAGAGGTGAGAGCTCTAAGGTTCTTCCAGGTACAAAGAATATCTTTCTGGAGTGGGTGACACACACACAAAACAAGGAAAATACTTTGCCTCTTAATTGCCAGAACACCATTTTGCACAAAAGGCAATAAATATTTTATCTCATTCACTCATCATTATCTCTCACTACCAATTACTACCTGTAGTTCAATGAGACCATGAGACTAAAAAAAGATGGATATAATGGGATGTCCAAAACCTTCAGTGAGGGCAGTACTGTGTAAATGGGTAGGACAGACAGGAAAGACTGGCCAATCATAAGCATAATGATAAAACATTCAAGGGAAGAAGCAAAAAATTATATGTATTTTTAATTTTATAACTCTGCATGACTGATGTTCATAGCTGCAGTGAGAAGTAATTATTTTTACCACTTCTGAAAATAAAACTAAATTTAAACCAAATTTCACAGGTACATATGTTTTGGATTGTTTTCTCTTCTCCATATTGGCTTTGTTACTGAGTGAACCCCTTCTCTGCGTCTGATGGGCACCTGAAATGGATAATCAGTGTGTTGCAGCTCCAGAATTTGCAGGTATTGGTACCTTTTTCCTAAATTACGGAGGCCTAGTCTTGTGTCACTAGTGTATGTGAACTATTCAGAAATGCCTGAAGATTCAGGGGAGATTGTACAGACCTGGTAGCCTCCTTGCTTTTCAGTATTTTAAGAATTTCCACCTATCTGAACACCTATAGGGTCACTTGCACACTGCAAAATTTTGTGACTTATCAAAATCACAAGAATTCATACACTAGTTCCTTTAATCTGGGTATTCATGGCACTGTTTCCCATGCATTTTTATCAAAGTAAGACTAGGAGTTGCAAAAATACCAAGGTAGCAAAATATTAGCTACAACTTAACACTTTTTATTCACGAGAATAAAGACCCACTGGGTTTTTTGCTGGTTTACTCTGGTGTTAGTAGATTAATATTAAATATATTGACTTCAGCTAATACTCACCCAGGACTCCATGGCTATTAAATGTAAAAGTAAATGGAAACAATTAAGACAGTATCTTTGATATTTTAGCTATATTTCAGTTTTCTTCAGCCTATTTCTTATATTCTGAAATTTCATTTCTGGCCTGAAAATTGTAAAACAAATACATACTTATTTCAAATAAAAAATACTTAAAAGTTATTCTTCAGAGTATAAAAAGTCTTTCTTTTTGCATTTGGTGGGGTTTTTTTTTTGGTTGTATACGTTGCTGTCCCTTATAAGTCATAGCAAACAATATAGTGTTCCAAAAGAGCTTTTATCCTAGTGAGCAGAAAGACTGAACAAAAGAATGAATTAATTAATTAATGGATGAATGTATTAAAAAAAGGCTCCACCTGCTCTGCTCCAAAAATCTCTCACTATACTACAGAGAAGTTTGTTACACCGACTCATACTAGACCCTTCCTCTTCATTTTTGAACAACATGATTTGTTTACGTTTGGAGTGATTGCCAAAATGCAAACTATTTAACACAGACTATGCCTTTATCGATGTGTCTAATGTCAGGAAATCACCACTGTCATTGCTCTAAAGGCAAAAAAAAAGGCAATCCATCAAAAATGTAAGGGGAAAAAGCAGATTTTTCTATTGCCTATGTGAAATGCTTAATACACTTGTTTAATCTTAAGGCTTTGAAGGATTTAACTTAATATGAGCAAAAGCCCTCTTTTAAGAATTTTGTGTGTTTATGTTCTAAACTCGGACATGTTTCCTCATCTTCCAATGACTGGCAAGATATATCATAACAAACTGTATGGGAAAGGACTTTGATTTGTCTACGAAACCCCAGCAGAGATTTCCAGAAGTTTGCAGAGGGGTTGTTCTGAAAAGAGAAACAGGAAAGCCATGAGAGTTCTGTCTTCTTGTTGGGCCTATAGCAGAGGCCCACTGGTGGTACTGAAGGGAAAGAGTTGGTGGCTAAGGGGTGCTGGATTAAGGGGGTGTGGGGATTTGTATGTGTCCCCCCCAACCCTGGGACAAAGGGCCCTGTCCCCCGCAGGAAGGTGCTGAAATGCAAAGCAAGATCCCAGCTCCTTTTCTCTCTCTTGGTGGCATTTGGAAGTGTAAAGCTTTGAATACCAATTGCTTGAACTGGACATATGTGAATCTCTTCTAATCCTACTAATCCTGTCCCCAAGTGCTTCTTTGTATGTGGAGGCAACACACATAGATCTAAGTGAAAATGGCCGTAATCCTGGAAATGTGGAAAAATGTCCCAGTGTGGGAGTTGGGAGAGGGAAAAGCTCCCTAGCAGAGGGCACTGGCTGGAAGAGCATTGTGTTTGTGGGGTGAGTGAGGGGCGGCAGTGGGGGTGGGGAAGACATGAAGGAGACCTCTCACCTTCCCTGAGCTGCAAGGAGGAAAGCAAACCCACCCAGCGGGAAAGCTCCCTTGCAAACAGCCATCGCACACTTGAGCAAACCCGCAGAACTGAGACAAAGTTTCCAAACGCTGGGAAATTCACCCACCGGCAGCTTTCAGCAGTGTGAGCTCAGCAGGCTAGGCACTAATGTGCTGACTTCATTATTTCCCAACCTCGCCCGACTGAATGGCAGATTTGTGTAGGGAATGGTGGGCTACCGTTCTGTCCTTCTCTGGCCACAAAGGTAGGGAGGAGAGCTGGGACCATAGCCCCAGTCAAAGGCCCTGGGTCTCTGTCACTCTGCACAGCAGTGAGAATTGGGCTATGTCTTTGCTGAGCACTAACAGGGCAGCAGAGAAGTCAGCTCACAAGTGATCACTTGTACTATTCATTCAGCCTCTCTGAAAACTGGTTTCAGACTTTAAATCTTCTAACTGTGTGTAGGTAAAGGGATAGAGATGGGGTTTCTCTATCTTTGATTCAACACTGAAACCCTAGTGTTTCACTGGACTGTTACTTAAAATTATCATCCACCTGGATACTAACAAACCCTACGGGTTTTCCAAATATACAAGTCATATAATTCAGAGACGCAAATTTCCCAGATGTCAGACAGCTAATTTACATTTTCTTGGCTAGTCACTGAATAAAGTGTGTTTATATCCCACAGTAGATAATGTGCAAAGAAATTAATCGGGTTTTTGTATGTGCTTTCAAAAGATTTAAAAATATGGAGCAATTGATAACATTATTTGCCAGCCAAATCTTTATTTTATGCAATAAATCTCTAGATAAAGCCATGTTAGGTAAGAAAATCTAAGGCTATATATTCTCTGGGAGTTGACTTTTTTATTACCTCACCAGACTTTGTGCTTTCATAAATAAGTGTCAGCTGAAATTAACCTGCTGTTTAGAGATAGTATAAAGCATCCCAAAATCAGCCTGGGGACTGGGAGTCCATTTTATTTTTTTTTTTTTTGCACATGAACCTTCTGAATGTCACAGGGATAGAAAATGAGGATAGATCCCTAACTGTGCACAGATAAAGCAGTAAGATTGTCTCTTGCAAACATGCTAAGCCAAACCCTACAATGCATTAAAACCACTTCAGTAACAGGAAACAGCTCAGGGAAGAGTTTTGCCATGGGAATCAGAGAGCACGTAAAATTGAACAAGAATAAAATGCTAGCTAAGAGCTCAGCCTAGTACTGGTGGAGCTGTGTGGACCTGGTCCCACTGCTGGCCACAGAAACACCACTTTCATGAAGAATTATTACTAGTCTTGGCATTCAAGGGACACTGCCGATATCAAACCCACGATCTCCTCCAATTACAACAGTGCTGCCCTGCCTGCTGGCATGGGAGGGGTTCTGGAAGAGTCCAGCCCTTTGGGGAATAGAAAATCCCCTGATCAGGGGATCCCCAGAGTCAGGGTACACATAGGGCATACTTCTTCCCTTGCTTTAGACTTCCCAGTCAGGTAAGAGAAGGGAAATTTGCCTATAGGGAAGCAGACTGCATTTGTATTAAATGGCCCCATGGCACATGGGTGCCTGTGGTGCTGAGTCCTGTGGGATGCTCTGCCTTTTACAGGTGAAGTCAGGAGGGTTTTGATTTCTGAAGGCCTCATGCCCCACTGCCCTCCTGCAGGCAGACCTCACCCACACCCTGGGGTGTGGTGGGGCTGCAGAGGGCCCAGCATCTGCCTTCTGCCACTGATCCCCCCACTGCACTCACAAGGCCCTCACCAGTCCAGCCCTCTGGGTGGCAGGGAGAGCTCCAGGGTGGCCCGCCAGCTCCCTGGGTCAGTCTGCACCATAAATCTGGGGCTGCTCATCCCTCACAGCCCATATTGCTCCATCTCGTGAGTGGCTCACACCGCCATCCCTGAGGACTACCTCTGGGCAGTGAAGGATGAGAGGAATGCCAGGATGGCACCCCCTGCCCCAGGGGGCACCACAGGCCTCCCACAGCACCAAGCCCAAAGTTGCCTAGCAACCCAGGCCTGCCCAGCAACCAGCTGCCTCACAACCCTGGCTGGAGGCAGACAATCAAAATGTCCTGGTGACTCACCCCAGGCAGCTGGTGACATTTTGTCTCTTAGTGCTGGGAGGTGTGATGGATTCTGGTCTGTCTCCAGGCCCTGATGCCAGCAGGTAGCAAGGGGCCTGTGTCCATATTGCTGGGGTCCCCTCCAGAAGAAGCTGTCCACATGCTCACTTCTTGCTGGGTGAAAGCCATGGCCAAGCAGTGGCCCAGGCCAAAGCCATTTGGTCATTTCATGGCATAACTGATCAAGCCCTTGGCCTTGCTTTTGCCCTGGCACCAGCCAGTCTGCCAGGATGTGTGGTGCCATGATGTCCCTCAGCTGCTGCTGCACATGCCACACCTACTGACCCCATCGTTCCCCTAGCTTGAATTCTTCTGTTCCATGGCTGTTTTGAATGGGCCCCAGTGCTCTCCACACTCAGTCTGCACAGAAGGGTCGTGGCAGGGTCTGTAAGAAACAGGATCCATTAGCATGTGAGCACAGGTACTTTATGGAGGATTGCGGCCAGAAAAAATTCTTGTGATATTACCTGTGTTTTGTGAACCCTTCTTCCCAAGGTCTTCAAGTCTAGACCTGTAGTTCATGGCTCTCAGTGAAGTTTAGGTGGACCTGGGGGGAGCTGCCCTCTTGCCAGCTTTGACAGGTTTCTCAGTGTCCAGAAACCTTAGAACGGTAACATGGCCATCTACTGTCCAACTACACATCTGCTTAGGGCCCATCAGACACATAGAGGTGATGCCCTGGCCAGCAGCTGTGGGGTTTATGGATAGCAAATCACTGTCTGCCTCCCCGCAACTCCCCCATGTGTGCACCGACCCAGATACCAGGTTTCATGTCAGCCCCAGGCCAAAAGTGTCAGAAAAGATGTGACAGGGCTTAGTTTTGGCTTATGGGGATCCAGCGTGGCCCCTGACGGCATCCAAGTCCCAAAGGCCAAAGTACATTTAGTCCCTCTGCACAACTAAGACAGGTCTTGAAGGAGCAGTGTGGCTCCAACCAAGGACTGATGATGCAAGTGAGATAAATATCTTTGTCATGACAAGCCAAGGCAAACATGAATTGTAATGGACAGTGAGAATATAGGATATGGGGCACAACTAAAAAGGTCTTTCTAGAAGCACTTCAAATGCTGGTTGGCAAATGGCCATCCCTGGGGGACACCCAAAGGGTAGAAAAGTGCAGGTGTGACCAGGCCAGCCTCAGCCTCTTGTGTAGCTGTTCAAAGGAGTGAACTGCTGCTAGTGGAGTAGTCCTCATTTGCAAATAGAATCGGTAGTGTAGGCACAGAAATGTGACACAGAGAAGAAAATGAAGCCTACACGTTGCTGCTTCTGCTTGTCTACATTCATCTTGATGCATCAACTTTTGAGCATGGGCAATTTTTTCCCCTAATATTGCCAGAAATCAAGGGCATTATATCCAGGGTACATAAGCCAGGATTCTCATTGTCATTTTGTTGTCTCTGACGGATTCACACTAGCTAGATCTGAACCTATTTCTATAATCTGCTCCAAATGCCAACAATTACAGTGTCCTTTGGTTTAAATCAATGAAACATTGTTATCTTTAAAAAAAATTACTTTCAAACAATTTCAAACAAAATGAAGAGATGTGTCACCTTGTAGCTGAAGGAAAATCACCGAAATCAATTGGGTGAATCTGGAACTTAATATTTACTGTTGGGATCCACACAAATTCAAGACCCAAAGGCAAGATTAGTTGGATTAGTGCTTCAGTGGTCTTTCATTATTCATTTCTCCTTCAGTGACATATGTGTGTTCAGTTAACTGTGCTTGTTAAATGAAAATGATGGATTGAGGCGTAAGTACATTTGTAGAATGAAGATGTTGAATCTTGGTTAATATTATTTGGATTGTTATTGCATTTCATCACATCAGAAATTTCACCGAGGTTTCCTACACATTCTTCCAGTGTTAAGTCTTGCAGTCTCACTCTGTCATTGGGAAACAGGAACACAGAAATGTATTACAGTTCAGCTACTTGCCAGTCAGAAGACAGGCAGAAAGCAGAATCAGGTCCACTTGAACATGGTCTGAACACAGATCATTCTTTTCTTCCTCCAGTTTACATTGCTCTCTAGGCTGTGATAACAACTGGAGGACCACTTGTGTGTAAAAGGATCCCAGTTTGCCCCCAGTGGGGAAAGCAATAGGGAAGGAGCCCCATTAATGGGGCTCGGCTCTGCTGCAGACACTCTCAACACCACACCAGTTTTACAGCTGTCTGACACAAGGAGGTCCTGATGCCCTGGAGAATAAGGCTACTGCTCTGGAGGGTGAATGTGTATCTGTTCAGCCTGTGTTGTGGAAAAGTCAGAGCCATGAAAATAACTTGAACTCAACATGTTTTTCTCTTGATATTGGAGCACTAGCTGATGTGAACTGAGGTTGGATTTAGTCACAAGAGTGAAAAGAAGGAAAGGGATTTGCACGTGGCACGGGCAATATAGGAGACATGAGTGTAACATCTACTCCAGTGTCCTGTTAAGTCTGCAGCTGAATCTGAAATCATCCCATCTATTTACTCACCATGCAGGGAGAAACTATTTCCCAGGGCACATTTCAAACAGCTTTTTAAATAGCCTGTTAAACCAAACTAAATATGACCACATTACTTTTTAATTTCTCGCTCTTTCAAAACAGGTTTAATTAGGCACACCGCAACCTTGGGAAAACCTAAGAAACAGGGAAGTGATATTGATTCTTTATTATCACTTTGTCTATTCTGATGTGTTAAAACCAAAACAATCTTCCAGCTGCAATGTCTAATGAACTCCAAGATCAAACAAGATCTTGCTAATTATGGAGTTAATGAGGACAAGTTCACAGGCAGAGTTAAGTTAGTAATTACATGTTTCAAAGCATCTTGAAGCTCAATAAGATCTTCATTTGGTACTATAATGGTATACATTTTGCATTTCTTTCTGAACGTGTTACAGAAGGGCACCCTATGTATGGTATATCCTGCTAATCACGTGCAAATGGCACAAGGACAACTTCAATAAATTAAGAAACTGGCTGTTTATAAATCAATTCAACATTGAAATCTCATTTACATTTCTGCTATCCCATGTAATGTGTTTACACACAAATAATGTCAACATTAGCATGGGAGGGAGACGAATTTAAATTCCACAGCATGTTTCTGAAGCCAAACCGTCAAGGAAAGGCAATCAACATTTTAAATGAGCATACAATCAGCTAGATATTAAAAAGAAGCACTACTAAATCACTCCTTTGAACGAACAGTAACAAAACCAAACCTTACCACTGTATCCATTTCACGATGGGAATGCTTACACTGGGCACAAGTGGGATAGGGAAACCAAATCAGCACTGTGTTTAAAGCAAATTATTCTCAGTCCTGCTAGGAAAGCTTCTATCAAAAAATTACTGTTTCTAGGACTCCTTGTAAATAGAGTTCATTCTCCATTTATCTCCTGGCTTCCCAAGATTTTCTTTTAACATTGATGGCAAACTTGGACTCGTAGCTGTACCTTCTGTCCTTGAACAGTAGACACTCCTAAAGGGTCTGCAAGATTTGTAATTGAAAAAGCCACGCACAATCATATTGCTGCGCCTGCATTGCACAGTGCAAGTGGTGGTTGTTAGTCACAGTGGCAAGAGTCTGATGCATCCAGCAAATAGCCATGCTGGAATAAGTAACCCATTCCATGTGCTTTGCATTAAGCAAACCATGTCATATGGAAATAAGGATCATCTGACAACATGATGTGATTGCTTCAGAGTTTACAGTCCTGGACCAAGAACAGTAGAGCAGGAGGTACAAGATAAAGCCCCGGGGATACCAGCAATGGCCATGAATTCTTGTGAGGTCCAGGCAAGCAATGGAGTCTGCAACAGTGCTGAGTAACATGGCTACCTCTTATTTAGAGCCGTACGCATACATACTATTTCAAATTTCTCTTACAAGTACGTGGGAGATACATCTCCATTGAAAGAAGCGGAGAAGACCAGGTGCACACCACTGAAATGCAATTTTATTTTTTCATCAGATCTGTTTTCATACAATGTGGTTATGTGATCCATTTTTGGGCATCAGTCCTGATTTATTTGGTTCTTTCTCCCGCATCTTGTCCTTCACTATTACAGCTGTTACAGCTGTTCCTATGACCCATATGGCAACACATATCAAGGAACTGATCTGGGTGAGAAATAATATTTTTTCTGGAATATTTTTCATCCATGTTAATGGATGTTAATGTTCTCATTTACCACTGTGCTCCAAAACCATTGTATTGACACAGGAGAGGTCAGACTGGAGTGGAGGTAGAGATGTAAGGGAAATGTGGAGAGAAGACAATCAGAGGTGGTTGGAACAGCACAGTATTTATCACAGTCGCAGTTTACTGATTCAAAACATACTTTGCTACCTTAAACTGAAAACAAAATTGTCTTTCTTAGCAAATCCCAATACATGAATATATTGAGAGTATGAAACCTCTGCTCTTCTCCAAAATGGCATCACTTGTAACCCCAGCATGAGATCTGGGGAGATAGCTGTCACTTAATCTGCAAGCTAGGCTCTAACTAATATTTAAACAGAGCCTTTTCCCCAAAAAATTTCAGAAACTCTTGATGGAATGGCAATGTTAAGATTCTTTCATTTATGGTCAGCTGATATGGTGCAGCAGTTTCTACCCTTTTGGCTAAGTTTCTTCTGGAGGTTGGTATTCATGTCAATCAAGAGCTCAGAATAGAAAATTAGAAGTACAATCTGTGTCACTGAAGTTTCCCCGACTGTACCCACATAGTCTCAAATCAGTCCTCAGAGCAATTTCCTCTTTTCGCTCCTGGTTTTTGGCCCCCTGTCTGACTGCACTGCCTTGCATCCTTCCTCTGCCAGCGCTGGCAAAGGGAGGCAGGACATCTCTCGCACTTCTCTGTCCTTTGCTGTTGCCCCCCTTTGCTGCCCAGTGCTCAGCTCCCTGCCACTTCTGCAAATGGGTCTGGTAGCATTTCTCTTGGCCATCCTCGCTTCCTCAGGTGAATTGGTTTCCATTTCATGGCTCCACGTGGGATACTCGGCATCTGAAATACATATCCCCACAGTCCCCTCTGACCATGAAGGAGAGTAGGAGTGCCTTGTTCAGCCTCTTTTGGCATTACCACAGGCTACCTTATGCACATTGTTTGTTCAACATGCTGGCTGTTGTTCCTCTTGTTCGGTGGTGCAAAATTCTTCCCCAGGCTTGGTCTGAAGAATTTAGACCTCTCACCTGGGGCTATGAACATCACAGTGAGGGAAATCACTGAGCTCACAGTGTAGCAGTGACAAGGGTGAGCATCTTGCTCCTTGTGTACATATAGCTTTCTCTCTGGCAGATACCCTGATAAATCAAAATTGGGTCTCAGAGTTGGGACTACAAAAGGCTCCTGGAGAAGCTCATGAGCCAGGGAAGGATATAAGAGAGAAGCCAGATATGAAGGAAAAACCTTGACATCATACTGGGTAGAGCAACTCTGATTTTGTGTTATGCCTGAACAGCCTGCATGAGTGAAAACTGGTGCAGCAGGACACCAGCCTTTTCTAAGTTGAGAGTGCTGGCCGTCTAACAGATGATAATCTTTTTTGTATGACTTCTTCTTGGAACTGAAAAAATCCTCTCACATAATTTTATCCAGGATTATCTTTTTCCTTACAGCACAAATTCCAACTTGTTTTTTTGTTAGCTTTGCACATAGGTGTGCAACAAGTCCTTTTAAAGCAGTGCCTCGATAGTACCAAAACTTTTACCACTTAAAATAAGGAATGTTTTCTCATCCTACATGGTCTTTGGTTCCCATTCCTTTCAATGTGATTTCTGCTTTGTTCCTTTTCTGTGTTAGGAGATGATAATGAGGTTCACACACCTTCTGCTCTGGTGCTTGGAAACCTACCCTGGGTTCAGCTCAGCGGCAGCGAGCTGAGAGGTTTCCCCTTGCATGCCGCCAATTTTCAGTGTGTTCATATGTGGCTGACGCAGTAGGGGGCTAATCCCAACAGCAAACATTATACTCTTTCCGTACTCACTTACACTTTGGAATCAAGGGTAAAAAGTTCTCTTTGAAGCCTCTTTTCTCTGAACGGTCTGGCAAGCTAACGTGGACTTCCCAGACTCTGGCCAGAATTCAAATGTGTTGCAGTGCAGCTCAGTGACTGTAACAATTGTCCCAGGCCCTCCCAGCACACCAGTCTTCCTGTGGCACAGGATCAGAAGGACACACTTCTTTTTCAAGAAGTAGGAAGCTGTTTATTTAAGCACAGCTGCAGCCAACATTCTTGCACAAAGTTTACCCACAGCATATTTGCCTATTTTTATCCATCCACTACCTCCAACACCTTATGTTGCAGCGCACACCATTGAGGAGACAGAAAATAAGTGATTTAGTGAAATTATTTCTGATCACTGGACAGAAGTTGAGCTGGCAAGTCTGACCAATCTGAATAGTGTTCAAAAGCTCATGCCCTTTTCCATTTCAATAACAATAGAGACACATTCTGTGCTCAATCTGGAAACAAATGTTGCCCATATTTGGATCTCAGTAGGAGCTGTACATGTGGAATTTGGCCCAAAGAGTCATGTTGCAAGATGCTGTTTACCCTTGCCCTGCTCCAAATCTTGATTCTTGCTATTTGTAGCCAAATAACAGCTGACTGTGACAGAGGCTGTGTTAAAGTAAGTATCTGTCTGAAAACATATTTTTGCTGCAGATGTGCATGTGGGCGGAACAGAATAATTCTACTGATCTCTTGGGAGTTACTGGGCTGGCACAAGAACCGCATCTGTTGTGTATCACCCTGGATGGGCATTTTTATACCAACTCCTTTTTCCCAGTTTCTTGAATTCATATGCAGGTCTTCCTTCTAGCTATGTTTTGAAAGAAGAGAGACAATATATGTTACATATTTGCAACTATTTCCTATATTAGTCTGATTTTTTTTGAACAATAGTACATTTTCAGACTAAGTGTACTTTAGAAAATTGGATGATGCTTTAAGCACTCAGTTTCAACTCTTTGAAATGGGGAACATAAAAAGGATCATGTGCAGATATATGAGGAGGAATCTCCTTTCCTTCTCACATGCAGCAAGGGGGAACCTACCAATAAGATTATTTCAGAATAGGACCTAAAGTTCTTCAGGTTGCACATATTTTTTAGCTGGGAACATTGCTCATTTAGTTTTCTTTGATACTCACAGGTAAATGCATAGTGGAGACTAAATTTCCTATTGAGAGTGGAGTTGGGTGACTAGGACATGGGCCTAAAAACTAAAAAGCAAAGGAATGATTCCTCTCAGTGGAAAAAATTACTTACACATGTGGCTTCCACCTCCTCTGGGTGATCAGGATCCTCGGACAGGAGGCAGCCTCAGGCAAGAAGATGAAGGGGAGATGTAATGTGATTTACCACTAAACTTTTTCTTCCAGGCAAATCTATTTTATGAATTTGATTTGAATTTTTCAGGAGGTTGTTATGAGGTAGACTTCATTCAGAGGTGAATCTCTCAGTAAGCAGGTAATTTTCTTTGATTCTTCTCTCTCCATGCTGCATCTACAGCCGAACCTTTGACGCAAAATGAAATCCTCGAGGGCAGTGTTCTTCCCTTCCTCTGTTAGAGCCACAGGAGGTCACAGTACATCAGGGATAACAGCTCTATGGTCATGCAAGCGTAAAAGTGATGGCTTTGCTCCCCTCCATGGCTTACATGTCCTGGACTTTGCAGATGTTCTACTTTCCATTACTGCAGCACGTGCCCACATATTTATCTTGTTGATCTGTTACTTGTCTTTGCTTTGCCATGTTTTTCCACACAGGAAGCTCTTTATGGCAACTTGCTCACAGTACAATACTCTCTAGAGCTGCCGCATGAACATGATTCTGAAAATTTACCCGAGAGCTGCTGGTGGACCGTGATCCATTCCAGTCCATTTTGATCACTTAAAGCCACTCCAGTGTTGCTGAAGGGTTATTAGAAGTGATCCAATGCAGAAGTACATTTCTCCACTTTTCTATATAATCACTCATGGAACACTTAGCAAAGCTAAAGTAAACAAATGCTTGTGAAACATTCATCGGTCACTGCGTAGTATGTAGGCCTTACCTTGAAAATACTTAGGCGTTAATGTTAGCGCTCTCAGCCACACTCCTGGCCTCCCAAATGCTGCAAATGGAAGAAAGAATGAAGAGGCTACTCCTGCATAGAAGGACATAGTGACATAGTACTTTTTTGACATGTTCATAAAATCATAGAATTGTAGAATGGTTTGGGCTGGAAGGGATGATCTCTAAAGGTCATCTAGTCTGACCCCCCTGCAGTAAGCAGGGACATCCTCAACTAGATCAGGTTACTCAGAGCCTCATCTGGAATATTTCCAGGGATGAGGCCTCAACTACCTCCCTGGGCAACCTGTTCCAGTGCTCTACCACACTGGTGGTGGGACATGTTACGTGTTAGATTTCAGATGCATTGCACTAATGGGAGCAAGAACTTCCTTGCTCTTGAAGGCCCTACTCTATAGGGTTTAGAAATCCTTCCTGTGTAACTGCCTTTTCAGCTTGCTTGACTACTTACCAAGGTCTTTATTTTTTCTTCCAGGAAAGGAGGGAGGAGGGGACATTTTCCCTACACCCCTTGTTCTCTCTGTTTTGCTTTGAATGTTGCGGTGTGTTTGGTTCCCCCCTCCCAATGTGCTTGGATAACCAAAAAGAAAGAGAAGTCCCTTTTTTTTTTTTTTCATCCCTTTTCCATGAGGAGACAGAGAGGGGGGAAAAAAGAAAGATTAAGATGTAAGCTGGCTAGATAAGCCTGGAACTGGGTTTATTACTACTGCTGAATGAGAGTACAAGGATATAAAGGCAAACCTGCTTTGCTGGAGCTGGAGCGAGGTTGGTGGGAGACCTATGCTGATTGTGTGCCATTCCGAGAAGGGATGTTTCATTAATTACACATTAACTATGTGCACTGAGGAGGAGGCAGAGGATAAAAAATGCAGATGTTTCTGCTGCCCAACAGAATGAAAACCACTCTTGATCCTGTCAAAAGAACATTTTGAATCAAAGGGCTCCACAGAAGTGGAAGAATGAGTTTTGTGGCTGAGTGCAATGGTGCGGCCTTTTAATCATTAAACCCTTTTATAGCGGTAAAATGAACATCCATTGTCATGGCCACTCCATTGGGGCCATTGGAGCTGGTGAAAAGGGAATGCTTTACGAAGGGCACTAAAACAGGACACAACCAGCCCCGCTGCTGGATTTCTAAAGGTAACAACAGCAGTGCATGACAAAGAATGAAAAGACTGCCCAGGTTGGTTTGCCTAAATTACTTTCCTCCCCAAGCCCTCCTTACAAGCTAAACATGCACCAGATATAATGAGCATTAGGACTTCACAGGCTGGCAGTTCCCCTCCTTTGTTTCCTCAGAGTTTTACTGTCTTGGTTTAATTTTTTCTGTTCTTTAAGTGAAGGCTCCTTAGGAAAACGAATTGAAATGTTGTTTTATTCTTAATCACTCTCTACAGTTGTAGTAAAGCCATTAGCATTGTGAGAGGAATGATTCTCTCTTCTTATATCCACCCCACCCCACCTCCCTGAGTATGCAGGGACAGCATCGCTTTAAGGCTGTTTTTCAAATAAAACATCTCCAAGCCATTTTTAGAAAGCAGACTTAATTTTAATTTGTTAGGCCATGACCCTGGAGCTTTAGTTATATGCCTTTCTTGCTTCTTCTACTCCTTGCCTTTAATTTCTCAGTAGAAATGATTCAATAAACTATTTCTCACATCAGTCTAGGAAGAATTGAAAGTTTTATTTCCCAGAGTTCATATAAGCCGTGGAAAATCATATTGTCAGGTTTTTTGGAGCAGAACTTGTCAGAGAAAAGTAACCTCATTTCATGGGGAGTTTCATATCTAGGTTTTGTTCCAATAGAAAACAAAAGGGAATCAAATCCCACCTCCTAGGTAATCCATCTGACAGACACCCTGGTACCATGAATCTTGATGTTCCGGACTGTGAAAGAAGACAGAGGAAGATGAAAGCTAAAGATAGCAAGGTTTTCTGGCTCCCAGCCAGTCATCCAAATGAGCTGCTGAGGATCTGAGTGCTTTGGGAGATTTGGCTTTGGAGGAAGCAGAAGATCAACTAGTCAGAGACTTTTATACTATCAGCATTTTTCCAAATTTGAATGCTGAATTATGAACAAACTGAAAAAATGGCAATGCGGCTGGAACAGCAGAATGGGATGAAAAATATTTTGATGGACTATTTTAGACCAATTCTTTACGAGTAATTTCTAGGATAGAAATAATGTTGAGAGTTTTATTGTTTCTGTAGCATTTGGAATGCAAATGTATTTCAAACACTGTGTATATTAATACTTATATCAAATATAAATATAAGTGAATAACAAGATTTCTCAGTAGCCCCGGAGACTCTTTGTGTATTAACTGTACTGTTTTGCTATGAATGTTATTTTATTTCTAATTGAGGAAAGATGGAACAAGCACTATTCTTATGATGCTTTATTATTACAAATAATACAATTTGAGCCATGTGCTTCTTGGGCAGAAGGGCAGAAGCTTGGAGATTGTCATCAGGAATGTTCCTATGAATATAAGAGCTTTCTGGCTCATCATCTCTGAGGAGGTTTGATGGCATCATTCCCTGAGAATATTGCTGCAGGAGTTGTCTGGAGACAGCTCTTCAAAGCTCTGGAGGGGTCTAAAGTGTGAAGACAAGTTCTTCTTTGGAGATTTGTCTCATCCTTTCTATTAACTAAAAAAATTCTCAAAGTTCCATTTTCATTTTTGGAGGGACTCAAATGGTGATCCTTGATTGTTTAGTTAACTCTGAAAGAGGCCATGTGACTGGCTCAGTGCTTTGCTAGAGAGAAAGTTCAACCCCCTACATAAGGAAGTAGCAAAGTAGTAAAGAAACCACTTTGTACACAAGTAGCAAAGAAAACAAGTGCTATAAAAATGCTTCTTCCCTGGCAGCAATCCAAAGGGATTGACAGACAATTCTGGGTGCAGCAGAGAGGTGGTGAGAATCCAGCTGAAAATGGGCCATTACAGTAGGCTGGCCAGGATGACAGGGTGATAACTGAACTGCTGGGAGGAATGACTTGAAGAAAGCATTAAAAAGAGCTATGTAGAGACTTTCTTTAGAATTACAGGTAACTCAAATGTGCACAAGAGTGTGCTCTGTGCGCTACTATGTTTGGCTAACTATATAGTTCAGGGAAAGGCTTGGACAGCTAAGGTCGCTGATAAAAACTGATTCAGGATCAAACGTGACTGAGAGATGATAATGAGACAGGAGAAGATGATGCCGAGCCCAGTTCCTATTTAAAATAGTAAAAGCACATCTGGGCAACTTCTACTCTTGCACTACCTACAAAGGTAAAGATGCTATAGTGGACTGAGCATAGTAAACTCCAGCCTCTGACATGGGCTTCATAAGAACAGAGTGTTAAGCAGCAACAGCTCAGGGTATGTACCCTGAAATTCTGCACTGACACTGTTATAGAATCATGCTTATAAAAGGTTTATCAGTTTAAAGTATTTCTAGCTTTTCTTGGTTTCCAATGATAAAATAAGTGTTGCAATTGTTAGCTTCCTGGTTTGCTTTCTTTGTGTGCTATCTCTAAGCTTTTAGCTGCATTTTCAGAAAAATGTTTAAAATTAAAATGTCAGGTTCCTATTATTTTAACATTAATAGTTCCTTGCTACAGAGATTTCTGGGGCATATCAAGATGGAAACAGAGCTAACACAAGCGATTTCTGGGGCATATCAAGATGGAAACAGAGCTAACACAAGCATGGTCTAAATTAAATTAATTCAGAGCCATTATTCTGCAACCTGCAAGGAGGAAGGATGCTTTCCCTATCCTGCCTGAGCTACTATCCCTGCCTTTGCTGAATCACACTAAACTAGCCTTCTACAGCTACTTAAAAATCAGCAATGCACCAATACTTTGTTTTGGCTGTGGCCCATCTACCAGGCGGACTAGTGCTTTCAGTCTCCTTCATCCCTGACATCTCCTTGGTCAGATGGAAGAACACCCGATGCCAGTGGTGGATGCTCAGACAGGTGGATTTCCTTCTCGGGAGCTGAAAAAAAAAATAACACATCTCTGTTGAACTGTTAATGGCACCAGAATAAGAGGCTTCTTATAAAAAGTCATGTCAGTCTGTAATCCTCCCCCTCCTTTCTCCTATAAAGTTATTAACAGCATTGACATGCCAGTTGTGATACGTAAGCATCTGAGTTGGATGCAGTCCCTCAGATCTTCCCGGCTGCTCTAAAAAAGGACCGAGCTCAGCTCTGACAGAACTGGGACATCCCAGTGAGTGAGAGTCTGAGGAGCTGGACCAGACTCTACAGCAATGCTCTGCATCCTCATCCAGCCCAAGCTCTGCGGGGGAATAAACACAATTTCTTTTAACTCAGAAGCGAGGAGGTAAGAGTTCACAAAAAGAGTAAAACAGATTATGTAATAATTTTTCCATTCCTTCCCTAAATTTATATTCAGCTGTGTTCTCAGTTCCCTGTTCAAGCTATTCCTGAATTTAACTACTCAATATCCAGCAATGATACCTATTTCTGACAAGGAATACATACAAATCCTTTCATATAGTTTTAATTGGTTCTTGTTGAAATAACAAGCACATAAAGACATTTATTTTAAATTTGATTTTGATTTTGCAGTTGCTTTCTATTAAAATGTCCTACCCTGAAAATCACTGCAGATGTGTGTGCTACCTGAATTTGTGAGGAATGAAGAATCTCAAATTCCTCTGGTTTACACAAAAACTGTGTCTCTCTCTGCACTCTAGTCTATACAGGATGAAACCACATGTTCCCACATGCCCATAAAGGTGCAATTATACTACAATTTTCAATGAAATAATTACTAAGTAAAGTAAACAGAAGGAACCAAGGAAAAAAGTATATAACAAGTGATTCTTATTATGCATTCAGAATCCTAAAAGCATTTCCAACAAGATATATTTGGTGCTCACAGCCTAGGTTGGGGTAGGGCACCTTGATTTTCAGAAATGTTATGTTTTGAAATTTGGGTGTCTTGGTTTGGTAACCTAACCAACAGAAGGCACCGCCAGCTCCTGCTGGCTTTGAAAAACACCCTCCCAAGGCTTTGTTAGAGATGCAACAAGTGAGGGTGTTGAGAAAGTCACTTGTTTGTAAACAAAGCATTTTACAATGCCTTGTGAGACATTTTAAGTGAGCCTATGCCACATAAAGCTCCTCAGGGATCTGTCTCAGCAGCAACAGCAGCAGCAGCAGCAGCACACAGAACAAAGTCACTTCTTCTGCTGCACTTTATTCTGTTGTCATGTTAAAAGCAATGAATTTATTTCCCCCTCTCAGCCCTCCCTCAACTACTGCAGCCCTGCAGTAAATCAAAAAAGTAAACTCTCATTCTCATTGTGCAGGGCTTACTTCCAGGCCTCTACAGTTTCCACAGTAACTAATTAGAAATTTGCATCTCTAAGAGAGAATTATTTAATACTGATGTAAGCCCTTTTATTCTTTGGAGCTTGGCCTTTTGCTACTCAACTTCTGGTAGATGTTGGGCCTTAAGGTCATACTGTACAAACTCTGAATGTAGGTGGCCCTAGTCTTGCTTTTTTTATTTCGGATGATTCATATCCTGTGAAGAAAGTGTCTTGCCAGGTTTTTGTTGAATGGCATAGATCTGAAAGGCAGAACCCAATTCATTTAGTAGCCATTTGTTTTAAACTGTAACATCTTCCCCATTCCTCATTAGCTAACTCTTGTGTAATTGAGTCATGCATTTTTAGCCTTGTTAAACCAGTGGAGTTAGGTCACACTGATGCACCTTTCCCATTAGTTCCATTTGCTGCCCCTGGCTTTCTGCATTTAAGCAGGCCTTTTATTCTGCATGGCAGGAAAGAAAGCCTCGGATACTCCGAGTGCACAGGCATGTGTTTTATAGCTCAGCCTTAGGTACTGTAAATCCAAGATACACTCCCACAGCCTCAGGAAAGAAATAAATACTGAAAGAGGAGGAAGTGGAGACTGCAAACTGAACAAAAGCCCTCCTTCATGCTCATGCTAGCAAATGGCTTGGAGCAGTTTTTGTTCCAAACCAGCAAGTGCCCCTCACACAGCTGTGCTACCTCAAGCTTCAGCTGACTCAGACAGGCTTTACAGCAGGCTGGCAGTCAGTTTGCCAGCTCAGGCTCACCAATTTTTCAGCTATTGTACTTTTCTATAAATGATCTGTCAAGAAGGAAGCACAGCCATCACCATCCCTTTCTGCCATCAACACGAATCTTGCCTATCCCATCTTGCCCAAGCTTTATACTTCTGTACCTGAAAGGACTTCAGTAAGGCTCGGTTTACAACCTTGTAATATTATAACCTTACAATCTAATATTGTATATATTATTGTTTAAAAGTACATATACAACCTAGTCATATGTGTGTGTATATATACATACATATATATGTAAAAGATTATAAATTCTTATAATGGAAGAGGAACAGGTATTCTAGTTTCTTCCCCCTTAATATTATTTCCAAAGAAGACATCATAATTGAAGAGGAATGACTGCATCAACAAATAACTTCCTGATTCTAGAGCTGCAAATAATCCATTATTGTAACTTAATGTAAATTAATTTAATAGAGATTGAAATAAATGAAATGTCAAGAGCATCTCCATTCATAATGATGTCTGTAATGGAGGATGTGTTTGAGAGACATAAGGGTTCTGCACTTGTGTAAATGAATCACAAATATCATTTTTTTCTTCTTTTTTTTTTTCAAAGTAACCCAGAAATTAGAAACAAACCTCAAATGTGGCATGCACATTGTGGTCCAAGTGCTGTGAAAGGCAGCCCCAAAACCAAATTATTGACATCCTGGGTAAGACTCTAAATCTGTGTAGGTCAGTATACAGCTCCAAGAGTCACCAAGAGCTGATGTATAAAGAAGGATCAAAGAGCAGCAATGCAATGCACTTTCAGAGTGCAGTTTTGTGCTGCTGTAGGAGATTCATAACAGAAATAACTTTCTTATTCTTCCTGGTATAACAGTGGAATAGTCTTTGATGGTTTCTTCTTCCATGAGTTTGCTCAGCTACTTTCTGAGCTCGAGTAAAATCTTGGCACCCACACCATCCCGTAGCAGGGAGTTCCACAGCCTAAATACATATTGACGAGGTCTCCTTTGAAGATCTTCTCCTATGTCAAGTATTAAGAAACTGTGTTTACCTGGTATTTATTCCAATACATTTCTCCCTATGTTGGAAAAATTGCCTAGAGCTTTTTTATTGCCAAAGCTTCACTATGACTGTGATTCAGCCCCATTGTTTTACTGTTTTTTTGGGTCTGTATTTAATATTAATAGGTTAAGATCGGGATTTGTAGCCCTAGTTCTCACAATCTCATGACTCTTGCTGTGACTAAAGGATGCAATGCAGTTGCCTACAAACAAGCATCTAGTCCATTTAAGAGGCTTTAGGGCATCCTGTCTGATTGCCAACTGCTTCTCCAGAAGGGCCACTGTCTCTTCAGACCTTATGTCAATCCGCCACCCCCTTGTCAGTCCACTGAAATGCACCTTCAGGGCAGCACCTGTTTGATGATATTTTTAAGAAATTACCAAGATAAGATATTTCTCAGTGGCATCTGAAAAGTCTTTTACAGTCTAGGTTTCTACACCCTCTTCTAACTCTTATTCCAGGGAGAAAAGCACACACAGAACACCAAAGAAGTGTCAAAGGAGGAGCAGGATGGGACTGCGAAATCTGCCAGCCATCTACTAATAACCCTGTCCTCATAATCAGTTCATAACAAAAGCAAATGGAACAATCTGTAGAGTGCTTATCAAGGTTCCTGTGCCTCATCCTGTCATGCTAGCAAGCCACATTTGAAGACATGTCCTGAAAACATTTTTTTTTTTTTTCATTGTAGTTTAGATGCTAATCCAGTAAGAACTCATCACTATCAGGCAGGCAGTTCAACAGGTTAAATATGAGCTTTAAGAAACAGAGAGGTTTTTAATAAAATTTGAGACATTTTAAACTACCTGTCAGAAAATAGTCTTCCTTTGGACAACCAGCTGATTTCCTAGTGAAAACCAGAAAGGTAAGTTTAAGAATAGTGCTTAAGTTCCTACTAAGAACCAGGAACTCCCATCACTTAATATGCAATTGTATGAACAGCCAGAACACATTGGTTCTTCCTAGTTTTGATGCCTCCAAAAATCTGATTTAATATTTTTTAATGGGGAAATAACAGGTATAGATACATAAATAAGTACGGAAAGAGACAGGTATATACACATACAAACCCACACATGTCCATAAATTTCCTGCTGACTTGGCTTAATAACTGTTCAATAATTTTTCCTGACTTTTTCAAAATCAAACAAAAGGGCATCTTTAGGTTGAAGTAAGAGAAGCAAAAAGCTTTTTAGGAAAAGTTCTAATTTCAGATGGACAAATAGGAAAACAATTATTTCTATCTGAGAGGATGTTGAATTGCTCTTTCATTTTGTCCTGGTCACTTCCCTTCTTTGCTTTCCTAAGAATATTTACTGAAACTGATGTTTCTGCATGTGTGGATGAACAAGTGGCTATTTGCTTGTATGGGCAAATGATCACCATTAATGCCAACCCCACCCCCTCTACAACCCTTTCTTTATTTTGGGGCACTTTTTAAAAATCCTCCTTTCTTTCTAAAAGGTTTACTTGAAGCCGGTGCACAAATAAACCATACCTATAATACTGTCAAAACCCATCAGATGAATCTATTCCCCATAAGCCTTTCATACAGTTCTCCCCATCAAGTGAGAATGGGAAGAACCAGGAAATTTTGGTTGTGACTGCATCTAAATCTCAGCCACTCACTCATGGTATAACTGAAGTGAAAGAGGCCTCCTGACCTCAGCCAACAGGCTGGCTGGCTGTCAATCACCCAGCTGCAACTCCTTAGTCACAGAGAAGAGGCAGTATAATGGGAATTTCCCATTAAGAACAACCCACCTTCACACCATTCTCTCCCTGGAGAAACCTCCATTCCAGTCACCTCATTAACACCTACTTGTTGAGAGCAATTAGGCAGGCAGGTAGATGAATGAGTGTGACAGGAAAGTCCAGCCAGCTTTATGTGGCTGGGGTTATCATGAAAGGTCCTTAGAGTAAAGCTTGACCAGACAGGCACCTGCATACAAGGGCTGGAAATGGGCTTTACAGTGAAGGGAGGAGGAAATGCATAACCAAGGGCATCTAATTAGATTAATAGGTTTTTGTGCTTTGAATGTCCCATAATTCAATCAATTAAACTATGCTTTAATAGTCGGGTCTTTCATGGCATGTATCCCAAGGCGCCACACAAAATAATAAAATTAACAGCTCATGTAATTATTATGAAGAGAGAGTTACTACTTTCTAGATAAGATTTCATGCTTTCCACCATGAGCCTGGTGCTGGCCTTGCTGTCACCAGTTCTGTCACAAGAAATTTTCTCATCTCCAGATCTGTATCTTTAAAATGTAGCCAGAAAACAGCTTTATAACCCAGATTTCAGCTGTCTCAAAATGACCACCCTGAAAATTCCAGTTATTTTAATTGAAAACCTCTACATCAGAACCAGGCAAGCTACCACTGATCACAGCACCAACAAGAGTAAAAACAACCAAAAACCAAAAAAAAAAAAAAACAACCCCACCCCTCTGTCCTTAATAGTAAATACTCACCCCCACTTGCTTTAATGTTGCCTGAAATACAGCATTTTTTTAATTGCAGAATTCAGAAACTATAAAAACATTGTACAGATGCTTGGGGAAGAATTTTCTATCCACTTGAAAATACTGCAAGGCACCCAAGCAGTCAGAAAGATCACTGCAGAAGTTGGCCAGCTTGATGTAGCTCATCTCGGCACTTGCAGCGCTGATCTCCACAGTCAGGACGTCAGTTTCTTGTTTCATCCTAAAAGCAGAACACCCAATACAGAACCTTCAATAAAATTGTACTGAACTTGCTTCCCATGTGACATTATTAATATTACATTAATAACAACATCAATATCAATGTTACATTATCTTAATCAAATGAGGCGCTTGTCAAATACTCTTCCATTTTTAGCATCTGAGCACAAAAGGTCCTGAAATGTATATACGTTATATATGTATGCCATGGGTTGCAGGTAACCTAATCTCAACACAAAAATGTCTCTGCACATAGGTGTGGTATAGAAAACTAGACTGAGGAAACAGTGTTAAATTTCTGTTAGTGAAAGCAGACAGCAGTGAATACCATGGCAAATATGGATACCGGGCTGTTTTGTTGCTTTTTCTTTTTATTTTTTTTCTGTCTGTGTTTGGTTGTTGTTGTTGGTTTTTTTGTCCCCCAGAATTGAATTTAGCTTTAATTTAATTCATGACTGTGCTGACACCTGGAAACTCATATTTGAAACAGAAAGCAGCCACGGCCATGAAGATTTCAGCATGTTGCTTCCTGATTTGTGACCTAAAGGGACTATTAAAGAAGGCATGTGGAACATGCCCCATTCCTGTGCTAGTACAAGCATTGCCATGTCTGCCGCAGCAGTCTGCAGGGATGTGGAGCTGACTCCCACCCATCACTTCACAGGCCAGTGAAAGATAGCCAGTTGGTTCTAATCATGGCAGTACCGGTCTGGTTTACCGACTGGGTGCTTTAACTCCTCAAACAGCCTTCTAATTGGAGCTATGTGCCATGAATTAGTATGCTGCCAGGGCGACCCAGCAGCTGACACTCTGTTCCAAGACATTTTCATAGCGGGATAGTACAGGACGGGATCTTTAGTGGCTTTAACCTGGGAAAACTCTGGTGTAGACTAATGGAGCCAAAGGCCGATGAGAGTTCAGATGTGCCAAGGATGCTACTCAGTGCGTCTCTAAATATTTCACGAGGTACCAGCTGACATAAGGAGGCCGTTATGTAAATTTTTGTTATTACATTAGTTCTGCATTTCACACAGTTCAAGTTGTTGCTCTTATTTAAATCCTCAGTATGGTTTGCACACATTGTCAGGAGTAGCTGCCTGACTGAAAAAAACCCAGCAGGACATTTAAAACCAGAATCAACTATCTTTTCTTTCCATTTACTTCTTATGAACAACCAATATTTAAACCGATTTTCTTTGAAGCCAACATGATGTGCTCTTCTGCTGCAATCTAACATGCCAGGCGTTCCTCCCTAGCCCCTCATTTTCAGCTGAGTCACGAGCCCTTTAACTCACGTTAGGGATATGACCAGCTGCTCCACCTTAACTGTCCTTACCAGTGTTGTCAGAGACAACTAAAATGTGCCATACTGGAGGGCTGGGAAGCAGATCTCTCTAGTTTGGAGCCTGGCGTTCCTGCATCTGGTCAGATGACCTCTGCAACTTTAATTATTTCCTATCAAAAAGATCTGTGTGCTTCCTATGCCACAGATGTGACAAACCTTCCCGAGTCTGCTGTGAATTACCGAGAGCTCTTTAAAGTCCATAGCAATGTCTCCATAAAGTTCAGGATTAAAACAATAATTATAGGAAAGCAAACAAATATCATGATTAGGGGAGAAAAAACCTCAACCACCTCCTACTCGCTGCTGCATCCCAAAGAAATTATGCTGTTCCTCCTTATAAATAATAGGGGTGTGCAACGTGTCATTCCTATTCAGTGTTTGTGGGTTTTTTGGTGCTTATTGATGCTGCATCTGTTTTGTCAGTGCGTCAGCTAATGGAGAAAGTTAATTGTGTTGGTTGTAAGGCCACCTGTCACACACATGCCTCATTTCCATACTAATAGCCCAACAGTGGCAGGCAGTGTACTCCTCTGCAGTAACACACACAGCCTCTTTGGCAACCTGGGCCAAATGTGCCTATGCAGCAACTGCAGCCCTCTCCTCTGAATGCCTCCAGTGTTGTGGCAACCCAACCCTGCATTAACCCCCCGTGGAACTTCCCAGCCTAGAGGGGTTTTTTAAACACTCGCAGACATGCTGGACATCACGCTTTAGGGTGGGAGGGTGGCAGGCACAGCTCTGCTTCCTTGTCAGGTTGGGTGCCTTGCACCCTCCCCGATCAGACAAATACCCGTCTCCCTTTGAGCTGCTGGATTGAGCACTCATCACCAGCAAAAGCTGGCGTTCATTGTCAGTAGTGATGTTCACATTGGTGGTGAGGGCAGGTTGAAAGTCCATCTCTTTTGTCCCTTCTGTTAACATTTTGAATGAGGGAGGCAATGTGTATCAGAGCTGGGGAGAGGAAACTGTGCCCACAGCCGAGGGAGACAAAACTGTGCTGGGTTGCAGTGAGTCTCCGGGAGACTTCGGTGCAAAAATCTACTTCGGTGATAGAACCAATGCCAGCTATAATGAATTAATATTTTATTTTAACATGTGGGAAACTCTTCTGCTTAGCCAGAAGGATTAGGTTTAGTTCAGATGTTTTCCTTCCTTCTTGCTTTCCCCCCTTCTTTTCATAAAGAATATTATGTGAGTAAAGGGATTTATTTACTTGAACTACTGAGCCTGCTCTTGATCAGAGTCTGTGACTCTTGTCCATACTTTCCTTGCGTGTGCAAAAATCCCTCATAGATACCTGATGGAGTTTACACTAAAGGCACGTCTTACGAAGTAATACCTTGTATCTTGATAGCTTAAGGGGAAACTTGTCTTCATGATTTTTAAATCACTGTAGCTGCAACTAAAAATGCCATCACAGAATCACAGAATAGTAGGAGTTAGAAGGGACGTCTGGAGATCATCTAGTCCAACACCCCTGTCAAAACAAGTTCACCTCAGGAAGGTTGCACAGGTTCGTGTCCAGGTGGGTTGTTGCCATATTCAACTATTGGGCTTGTAAATGAATGTCCTGTAGGCTAAATGACAAGAAATGAGTGAGCTTCTACTCCTTTGCACCCTCTATCTGAAAGCATGTTAGGTAAAGAAAATACTCCTCATATGAAGTATTGCCTAATGGTACAAGCTGGTGTTGCAGAGAACACTGTGCATGCATCATGGTCAGGGAAGGAAACATTTGTATCTATCATGCACGAAGGAATGATCCAGAATATTCACTGCTTTGTCAATCTTAAATGTAAAGATGAAAAACAGTCCAGGGAAGGGGCAGGGGTACAGCTGCCCCAGACGTTAGGCTCTCACCAGGCTGAAAGCAACTGTGTTTCATCTACAAAACTACATGGTTGTAGAGATTTCTGTTACTGAGCTGTGTCTCCAGAGGTGCGTGCAATATCTGTTTGGCAGCTGCTGTGGGTGTCCAGCTAACCCTTGGGACTGAGGGGAGTGTGGGCATCTCTAGCCAGCCTCCATGCAGAGGACTCTGCAGGTAAGATTTGGGCATCAGGATTGGAGGGGTACCAAGGAGCTCATCCCAGGTCTCAGACCAGGTTGACCTCATATTATCAGTGTTGCCTAAGTAGTAAGGGGATGAAAGATGGTCCATTGCACATTACACCGGGTGTTGACACATCATGATTTAAACTCACACAAACATACAGTTTGTTTAAATCATGGGATATTATTTTAATTTTATTTTGGGTTTTAAGACTGGTCATTCGTGTCTTCTGATTTCCCACAGTCACCATGCAGGCCAAAAACCTTCTCTTACTGGAAGAAGGAAGTTTCACAAACACAGTTTTCAGAGGCAGCATAAGCAAAACAGCAAATAGGAGGAGAGATGATTACATTAACTTATTCACAAAAAAACCCCCCATCTTTATGAAATAAAAAAATGTGACTACTTTTAGAAATTCTGTAGAAGAACCAAACTGTTGTACAAAAAAATTAAACCTATAAACCCCATGAATATATATGTCTGCACATTTTTCTTACTGCTTCTCTTGCCAGCTATGTAGTCACATTACCCTGCTTGCTAAACAATCCTGCATCCTTTGAGAGAAGATGTGCTGGTCAGTTTGAGAGGGGATTCACTGGGCCATAAAATGGATAGTCTTTCAGGCTGATGTGTCCCATTTTTGCTATGACAGGTTTTGTGGAGAGCAAAGTATTCTGGTGTTGAGCTTTGTTTATTTGTTTTATGTGGATTGTCTGTGTTAAAAAATCAACCAAACAGTTACAAATGCTAGAGCTTTATATCCTGTTCATCTATGGGCCAAAGGCTGCCTCTTCAGACTGTGTACAGACTACTAGTTAGCATTTGGCTGAAGCAAGAGGTTTATTCTATTAAAAAAAAAAGAAGAGGTACTGCCCAGTGCCTCACAGACTGTTGTGAGAAACGTGTGTCTGCCCAGCTTGCTTTGGTGTGTACATGGACACTGGGAGTCACGCTGCTGAGAAGATGAGCTTTCCATTCCCTTTGATCCAGCAGAGCAGAGCTACTCTACCTCCTGAGTAGGTCTTAAGAATTTATCTTCTAAGTCTCTGACTTCTCCCTGTGTGGCTGTTATTCTCTTCCTCATGGAAAATTAGCCGAGAAAAAAAAGCAGCACAGGCTAATTGGGACAGAACAGTGTTTCTCAGCTCCTGTATCTGGTCACACAGGTTTACCACCTTCCAGCTACACAGAACTGATGCAGACTATAATGCTTCCTTCTGTGCTCCAGTTTCCAAGGGAAGAAAGCTGGGTAGCACAAAGCAAGAGCCACACAGTAATTACCAACAGGTCCCCAGCCTCAGACCCTGTCTGCTCTACAATCTGGACATAGCCACAAAGGTTATCAGAGCTTCAAAGCCAGAGACAGAATAATCCTTTAACATGAATATAACTTGGTTTTTCCACTACCTTTAGCAGGCTGAGATGTTCTGAGAAAATTTTTCAAGCATAGTACAATCTTAGACATGAACATCCTCAGCTCCTGATGTGAAATTACAGCTTAAAACCTAGTTTCTGCGAGACTAGTACTTTGATTCCTCACTTTAAACATTGTGGCTGTTGATATCACTGTGATAGAACTTTGACCAAACTATGGGATGCAGTTTTTCACTCATGTCCTTCTTCCTTTTGCATCAAAAGCTTTCCAGGGTGAAGTCTGGCTCTTTCTAGATGTGTGCATAGTCCTGAGAAATAGCTTTTTTTAATGCATATGTGTATTTATGTATCTGTGTATATACATGTACAAAAGTAACTTATACATGTCTTTATAAAGAGTTAATAAACACACAGTATATTTATAAATACTGAAAACAAATATGACTTCTAGAAATTATGAAAGAGTAATTTTTACAAAAAGTGGCGGCCCAAACAAAACCAACACACATATTTTTCTCTCTTTCAGCTCATCTCTTTTCACGCTCTTCTGTTTTCTTGAGAGTAAAGCTGAAGTTGAAAACTTGAGTTTGGACTTAGTAAAAGTTCTCCCTAAGTTCTCCCTGCTCCAACCAAATAGTAACATTTTACTGCTGATGTTATTTTTTCAACAGAAATATTTACATGCTTCTGAGCCAACACAAAGGGTGATACTGTGCTTACACACCCATCCACCATACTGCACGCTGTGTTTTCTTCACAAACCTCCTGAGATTGCATGATTGCATATATAACCTGGCTCCACACAGTGTCAGTATTGTTCTGGCCCTTTTTTTCCCCACATGAGTTTTTATGCTCAGCATTGTGAACTCAAGGCATTCTAAAGAAGGGCTCAATTTACCCCTGATTTACCCCTATAAATCAGCTAATAAACCATTGTCAGCACCAATGTTGTTACACTTCATGGTGTCAATGGGGACAGAATATGCTGGTACAGACAGAAGTATTCCAGCATTGAGGGTTAAAATGATCAGGACCATCCATATTTTGAGGATACATGGGGATAGCCTAAAGAAGAGAAAAAGCTGCATGATAATTTCTACATTCATGATTTCTACTGCTGCTTCACTTTAATGCCTGCTACCTGTGACAAGCCAGGCAAGGTAAAGAAAGTAATTTACTTGTAATACAGGCACTCTACCTCCACTTACAAGCTTTCTTTAAACTGTCTTCCTTTCTCTGTTTGTTCGCTTCTTTACATTGCTATGTCCACAAGTCAGTGTATTCAGCAAGAAGTCACTTGAAGGCACTATCTTGGCTCAGATGAAAAAAAAAAAAACCACTTTATCTTCTTGCATGAAATATCTGCAGCAGAGATGAGACTGAAGGTTGTCTAATGATGTTGTGATTTTCCCTCTGTACCATGGTAGCAAGTGAGTAGAGCCTCAAACTTGTCCCCTACTACCAAAACACTGTTTTCCCACCCACCCTCTCCTGGGTGGCATTTGCATAGAAAGAGAAGCCATCCCTGCCTGAAAGAGTGAGAATGATCCCAGGCCCCCAGGAGACTCAGGGATGCAATTAGAATTTTATCCTTATTCTGACACTGTTGTGCTCATGGGGTGTCCCTGTCAGGCACAATCCCTCAACCAAGGCTCACAGTCATGATACCATGGGGTCTTTAATGAAGGGCTCCTTTCAGATGCTTTTAGTGATGAAAGGAAGTCCAAACTATTTGGCCAGTGTGCAAAGCCTTAGTTATGTCCTTTCTCTTACCACCTTTTCCCAAATAAAATTTTCCTAGTGGCACAGAAGTCAAGCAAACCCAAAGTCCGTGGTTAATGCTTAAGGCAGTTCATTTTTCTCTTGAGGAATCCTTATCTAGAAATGTTGCAGTTGCTTTAGATAAACCTGGTAATAAAGCAATCATCTAATTGCTCAGCCAGCCATACCAGGAAGGACCTGCTAGGTGGTCCATGGAGCCGTATCATTAGCAGTCAAACAAGAGGAACCAGCCTGGTATTTCCTCTTCTTTAAGCTGAGCAGGGAAGGCTCAGTTGGGAAAGATGTCTCAGCCAAAGGAAGTGTCAGCCTCTTTTAACACCACATAATGCAGCTCGGGCGCCTGCCAAATCGTAATATGCTGGAACAGACGGAGACGGAGTACTGCGGGAAGTGCAGTACAAACTGCCTGAGGGTGCAGCACCTAGATGAGAAACTGTACCGCACTGTCAGGAAATTCTTCCTTTTCCATGTCTAGGAGAGTGTTTTGATCATCTTTTCTGTGGTTTGTTTTTCTTTTATTTTTTTTTTCCCTTTCTTTTTCTTTCTATTTTTTTTTTCCTTCACTTTTCAAGCCCTTGGTCTTGGCAGTCAGCCTAGTCTGATGAAGCATCGCAGGGTCCTGATGTTACAATACTGTGTTTGTTCAGTAAGTAGCAGAAGGAAGAAAAGCATGTTCCTGTTTATGTAAGTGAAATATTGACAGTGTTATAAAAAAAAAAAAAAAAAGGGTTTGTGATAACAATGCTGTAAAGAATTTCTGGAGTTACTAATAATCAAAGACAACATGGTTGGGATATTCAGCCTCATACTTCAGACCTTAAGGCAACCTCTGATTTCTCAGTGTCAGAGTGAGCCCTATTCAGAAGGCAGCCACACACCCCTTCTTACCACAGGATTTTTTTCCTGAAGAAGCCAGGACCAGTCACTGTCATGGAAAGAAGAGGAGACAGACCACGGGTCTACTCAAGTAGATAGTCACTGTGTCCTGACACAAGTGCTGTATTGCTCACAGTACCGTTGTTGTTCGGTGTTCACATCCAATTGTCAGGTATTCATATAGTCTAAAACAATATAGTAGAAAAATACTATGCTACAACTTACTAATTCCTAAGTACAAAAATCAGTCTTTAGACTTCATTGCTGGAGATATTTATGGACTTCCATGCTATAGCATAGTGTTCAGTACAGGTACCATACTTTGGAGAAGATTGCATAATACTTTGCACAATGCCCAGACACTTTAGTCTCCAAAAAGAGTTGGGATTTCATAATAAATACTATTTGTCACAAGGCTGCAATTTTATTCCTGTTACATTTGTGTTGTAACAGTAGAAGACCTCTCACAGATAAGCAAACAAGTTTAATTGCATTTTTTGGCATGGAATACATGTTGACTTGTGTCCTGTTTCAAAGTGAAATTTCTTCCTGATGGATACACAGCCAGCGCTACAGCCATAATGATACTGTGCAATGCTACCATTACATGACTGAGTGACAGAGACTTCTTTCTGAGACAAAGATTTTCTCAGTGTCACAGCAACCAGTTAAGAATAACATCCTGATTCCTAGCAAACGCTATGACATTATGGCACGTAATGCAAGAGGCAAAACATCTCTCCTTTCTTCTATAGTGTAATGGTTAGATAGCTCCTTATGTAAGATAAGACAGTGTTGCACTGGCGGTGGACAACAGTTGCAAGTAATGTCCTTACCCTGAAAATATCAGCCTTTACTAAAAGTGGATTTGGGCTCATGAAGTGAGTCAAAAGATCTGATATACCATGGAAGCAATCTGTATGTGTGTAGCCTTCCTCTCAAAACAGATAGAAGTTTTAAAGTGTGTTTTAAAGCATTTAAGCTGTAACCTCGATGTGTACAGGAACACCTAGTGCTGGGCAGAGCCAAGCTCAACACGCTGCCTGTCCCTGCATGCTGTTGGGACTAGGGCTTCCCTCTGACTGGAGACAGGCCATCGTGCTTCATATTTGTACTTCTTTGTCTCCAATAGTTTGTCCTCTGAAGGCACTGTAGTTCAGATTTATCTGTCCACAGTAGAGATCTATTTGTCTTTCAGATACTTTCTGTTCACTCAGAACACCAGGGCTCAAATTCTTGTCTCCTTCTTGACCATGAAGCTGAAAGAGCATTGCTCTGAAACAACAGCCCTGCCTTGTCACCAGACATGAACACAGCAGACAAACTTTTTCCCCCCATGTGTGATCATCACTGATCAAACCAATGAGGTCAGGCAAGTGGGGCTGAGCCCACTGCTTTGTCTCACCTGAGCACAGGGGCAACACCTAAGCAACACCACCTTCTCCCCTTTTCCTTTCCCCCTTCCCACAACAGTTTTTCCAGGCCTGAAACTGCATCCAGGTCCCCAAGCATGAAAGAAGAATGGGTTGATTGTCTGTTTGTCCTGCAGACTCCAATATGTGTGCATTTCGGGGCACCCCTGAAGGCAAAATGACATCTGCATGCTCAACGCTATAGAATGAGAGGACAATGCTTTAAAGCCTCTCAGAAAATCTACAGGACAGTTAATATGATTTAAGCCTATATTTAAATTTTATGAGACTCATTTTCAAGGCTAATAACCCAGTTTACTGTGCACAATATCAAATGCAAATTTTATTACTGACTTGGTAAAAACCAAGATGATATTCATTAGCATATCTCAGTGTATCACCCTTTTTAGCCAAAAGGTGCACCAGGAGTAACAGTGGGAGTTTTTATATGTGCTGTAAATTACAGTTACTATCTCATTAGATAAACACATTTAAAATCAGGTTATCATTCACTTATATATCAGAAAGTTGTTTGTTCAATTGCAGCTAGTCTCATATTACAACATATGGTGCATGAAATTCTTAGACTAATAAAATTTCGAGGTACAGGGAGCTGGTGTCTTGGAAAAAACTGTTTCTGCTCAACGAATGGCTCGATATAATCTGTAATTGCTTTGAAACAATTATGCAGCAGGCTGTTTTGTACTTAATAGTATTTACATCCTTGGGTTTATTAGCAACAAATTCTAAGTGGAACTTGTGAAAATTTAATTAATTTTTCTACTAAAAGATGTAAACTTTAAAGCTAAGGATCCAACAGATTGTGGGAATCTAAAATATATGCAATAGTCTCTAATTTTACTTATTTCTTATTGAAATGTTTCATTATTCTTTTAAATACCCGTGGTAGTTTATCTAGTTCTCACCCAAGTACTTCTTCAGTTGAGTTCCCCTGGACTTTCACCACTCTGAGCAAGTTTAGTTTTTTGCTCAATTCATTCACTCTGGCTTTGCCATCTCTGGAAAATAATTCACAACTAATGTCCACATATATTATTTGAAGCCAAACTGAAAATTATTACACTCATGAAGTTTGGCCTACTAATTTTAAGTGTGGTGACCAGAATGTGCAAGTGAATTCAGTCATCATTTTGTAGTACTTTACGTGCTGACAGCTAAATAAGCAGCTAGGTACACAGTGACACAAAGAGTCACAAGAGTGACACACTGTATGCAGAGCAGCTGTCACACAGATACATAACAGCTTTGGATAAGACTTTCCTGTGGTATGAACCCACTGGAGCTCCAGCAGCTTCTGGAAAATTCAACCAGCTTGCAGCATCACTGGGTTATACCTGACTGAAGTACTTCATTTCACCTGCCATACCAAGTATATCCACATATGCTCCCTCTGGTTTCATGCTTCATGTTGACAATATACAAATCATCATATACAAACCTAATGTCAAATGTATTGTGCGTACATTTAGCTAGGAGCAAGGAACTGCATATTACTGCTTTGTTGCCTAACTCCTAGTGAGCTCAAAAACGTGAGGCAGCTTGAGGACAGTTGCTCATCTGGGTGTTAAGATGGTTTTCTTGCCTTTGTTTTTAACTATAAAGAAGATAAAATGCTGGTTTTCCTTGTTTTATTTGTGATGTCTCAAGTTTGCTTACATTGTGAGATGTCACCAGCATTAAAGAGTGAGAGATGAGTATTTTATACAGACATCTCTTCTCCTGACAGCGAACTCTGCACACCAGTGGCAGCAACATTGGAGCCCAGGTGGTAAGGAAGGCTCTGGTGTAGCAGCTGTTCTCATCCTGCTCAGTGCTGCTTACTTCAGGAGGACTCCAACCACACAGCATCACCACCTTTTGGTTTTCCTTGTGCTAACGTGTTTTTGAATACTGTAACTAAAATCCCTGCCTTTGAGTTCAGCTTCATCTCTCTGTTTCTACTGAAGTTACATCAGTAGTTTTCCTTTTGTTCTAATCTACAATGAACTGCACTGCCAAGGCCCTTCCCATTTCACGCTCTTGGTGCCAGCTGTACCCTGGGACAATTAATGTATACAAAATGCTTGTTATTACCATCATCTAGCAACGTTTGTCAGAGTAACAACCTGACAAAACTTTCAGAAAAATCCTCACTCTCTTTGCAAAGGAACATCTCTTACATCTGCTTTCAAAGGGTCTGCAACCAGGGGCTATTATAAGAAAAACCTCATGAAAAGCCTCACAGCCTTCCTGTCTAGTCCTGATAAGAACTGTGTAAGTTGTTAATAAGTACACCCTTCCATCTGAAAAAAAACCCGCCACCTTTAAATTTTGCAACAAGAAGAAGCAGTTTTAACCTGATTTTATCCCTGCAACTCTTGATGTGCATGGAATAAACCCACAAATTACATTCTGGAGCAGTGTTAGAAAAGCCCCACCAGACCGCATGTGGAAACTAAATCCCAGAACATGGCAAAAGCAATCTGTTCCCACTCAAGTCACTAACAATTCTCCTGCAAAGGTGGCTTTTCCCAGCCAGGGCTGGGACCACCTCCTAACCACCCCCACCTATGTCTGATCTAGAGTGGAGTCTGGAGCTGCTACAGCATTTTCTAATGAAGGAGAGGCCAATCTGAGCTGTCAGATGTGCCTTTGGGAATTCAAGTACATTTGGGCTTCTCTGCGGCTGCCTTCAATTTACTTCCAACCTGCAAGTTTGCGGGAGGGCGAGGGAAGATGCAGGCAATCAATATGATTGGTAAGCAAGCTTCATTTATTAGAGATCAGAAGGGTGCTTTTATAC
>JAAGNO010027477.1:42637-55214 GCA_033439905.1 Ceryle rudis
GAAAAGAAAAGAAAAGAAAAGAAAAGAAAAGAAAAGAAAAGAAAAGAAAAGAAAAGAAAAGAAAAGAAAAGAAAAAGCCAGGAGAAACATTTTGAGGAATAACCTACTCATTGTTTTGCAGTTGCTTCAATTTAGAGGTTAGTTTATGCTTTGAATTAGAAACATTATTATTTCATTTTTTTGTCATTGTCACCTGAGCTATTGTTCTTATTTGTATCTTTATTCTGGCAGGTTCTTAGGCAGGTTCCTAAGATAAAGAAATCCACATGGAGTCGTGCGTCTCCCCCATCATTCTGGGAGAACTTAACTGTTTGGTTAATGATAAATTTTCCATCCTTCCTTTACAGAAAGAGGTGTTACCAACCTAGCCTAGATACAGCTTTCTTCATATTTGTTAGTTGCTTATTCTTAAACCAAAACATATTATTTATAATCTCTGAGATCTGGAAAGCCCCAGACTTTTTGATGTTCCTTCCAAGGTTTTCTTTTAGACTTTTGTTATTCTCGGGGTGGCAACGTGGGTAATGTTGTAACACACTAGTAATCCTTAATGAAACTAACTGACCCGAGAAAACATGCTGATTTATGTTTAATCTCTTTTTGTAATAACCACTTTCCTTTCTGTCTTAGAAATAAAAGGAGCTGGTGATTACAGCCTAGTCCACATTTGTGGTGCTCAAAAATGCACAACACACTTTTAGTATGACCACGTGTCAGCACAGTGTTTCAGGCATTGGAGTGACAGAGATTGTTAGTCAGCACTGACTTTGTTTTGTGATGATGCCTAAAATTATGTTGCTCATAATTCAAATAGAAAATACTTCATTTGGCTCGAGGCACTGAAATAGTCTCAGGTCTGATCTCTCTGACCCACTTCATGTATATACCTTTCTGTTACTGGAGACCATGGAAACAGTTTCTCTGCAACCATCATCATGGAAGTTAACTCTCCCAACGTCCTAGACTTTGTCAAGCAAGGAAAGAAGAGTGGCTTCATACGCACTTGAGAAAAGAAAGCGAAACTGTGATGTTATGACATCTACCGGTTGCTCAAAATGAAAGAACAAAAAATACAACACAGCGCTAACTGAGGATGCAGAGGTACTGGATATTGGTAGAAATTGAACTTCTAGGTATATTAGGGTTTATTGCATGAAGATTACCAAAATGAGCAATCTCCCCTTTTTCTAGTGCTGCACATCATCTTGGGACCTGTGACTTGAGATTTCTCCATAGTGTTTTCCAAAGTACTGTTTGAAAACGATTTGATTTGATTTAATTTCTATTTGCCTTTCAAGGTAGTTTAAAGCAAATAAAGGAGGCAATCTCATGTGATGACTTCAGACTGACTCACTGCAACTTTGAAAACAACAGCCACTTGGAGAGCTTTTAACCTTAGCAAAGTCTTCAGGAAACCTGATCTGTTGTGGCCTTGGGTTTGGGGCTTCAGTGTTGGTTTTTTTAAACTGTGGATACCTGTTGCACATTGTAGGTAACGTTTTTTCACTCCACAAATAGTCTGGACACTGTGAAAAACTTCAATTAAATTAAGGAAGATATCTGTCTGACCCAAAATGATCCGTAAGTTTGATCACTCCACTGTTCACTTCTGTTTAGTCTCAGATAAGATAAGATTTTTCCTTGAAGATTCAGGCATGGTAGTTTGACATTTCTCTGCTCTAGGTATTCAAGTCTTAATGAAAAAGTTTCACGGAAGTTACCAAGCAGCTGAGAGAATTCAGGAGCTGAACAGTATTCTTGTCTTCTTATGGGCTTCAGTGTTTCTATTACCATTTTACAACAGGCGATATTAATGTCACAGTTTATTTTTGTTGCCATCCTTAAGGATATCTCTGATGTAGTGGTGTCTGGGATTCACTGGTTAGTACTGTTAGATGTTTCCATTACTGTAAGCAAGTACCAATCGTGCTTTTGCTTCCCTTAGTGCTATAATCAATGAAGCAGTTCCACATTGCCAACAGAAGTATTTGCTTGTACCCACACGTGGATGGCAGTAAGGGGAAGGCTTCCCATCAGTGCCATGACCTGTGTGCCACCAAATATTTGTGCTGAACACTGAATATCACCAAGGTCTTCCACCTCCATTCAGGATGATTAATTAGATGTGTGTAATTGCTTCCAGGCTTCACTACTTTTACCATCATGGAATGCTGAGTCAGTAACCAGTAGTGAGTGGTGCCCCATGCCAGACAGTCAGTTATCCCTCTTATGAGGTGCTGGACACTGGGTTGTAGCAACTGAGAAAGATGCAGAGGTATCATCCTGAATCAGGTGAAGAGTAGGTTAGGCATTTGCCAAGTAAGAACCTGTCTGGGTAAGCAGCTGGAAGGAAGCAGCATGGTCCAGGTCTCCCAAGGACAAAGTGACTAACCTGCCTAGGGCCCTTTTCCCCATTGGTAGGAACTGCAGTGCATCATGAAGGGGCTCTTCCCCACAGGAATAAAAGGGTTAAAGTGGAAATTACTATTCAGATGGCTTACTCATCCTCCTCCTAGCAGAGGCTCTCACTTGTCCTATGAGGGGCTTTCTTTCTATATGTCCTGTCATATTTTAAAACATGACGATTACATCAGAAGTTGCTCACTTCTTTTATGTCATGCCTTCAAAGCCAAACAGACTCACTGCTAGGAAGATCTCCCTTTCTTTTGATCAGCTCCATCATGCTGTGGAGAGAAATGGACCCTTTCAGGAAGAAAATAAAAAAGCAATTTTTAAAAGTCAAAAAAAGCCCAAAGTTTCAACGGCTTCTCATTTATACCTGCCAGGTTGTTATTCTCAAACCACCATCTATGCAACGTTTTTATTTTGGCACATCCTGTAATAAACTCACTGCCTGACACCTTAGTCTTCTATGCTGGGTTCAGAAGAAGTGGTTTAGCTTCATTTGGGGTCTGAGGTTTGAAACAGGACAGCTCTTGTTGTCTCTTCACAGTTTAGACTTGCTTGATGGTTAAAATCTATGTCCATACATAGTTCCCAACAATAGCTATCTATCTCTATGTCCCTGTGTATCCCTCCATCCAGCTATATACCCCTCTATCCATCCGTCTATCCAATTGTTTATTTCACTGAAATAGTCAGGGAAAACTTAGTGTTTAAGCGACATCTCTTGAGAGTCCAAAGAAGGGGGGCACACCATAATGCCTGCTCAGGCCCCCTTTGTCTAATGGCAGAGGTGAGGGGAGTCTTCTCTGCATGAGGGTTAGACACTGTTAGGGAAACGGTCTTAAGGAGAGGTTATAGGAAATCAAAGCTACTGCTGAAACAATCTTCCACACAAACTGTTCTGCTTTCTGTAGTTTCTAGGTGTCAATCAATCTTGGTGGAAGGCCCTTCTGCTGTTGTAGGGATTGTATTTGCGTTAGTAACCCTACTTCCCTTCCTTGTGCCCCAAGGGCTTGCCAGTTTAAAGATCCTTTCCAGGTAATCCCTGTGCTGGTTTTGGTTCTCAGACCTCCCCTGACAAGCAGTTTTCCACAGGAAGGTTAACCAAGTCAGAAATATTATTCTTTAAAATTTGATCTTTATTAACTTTGGCCACAACATACACTGATGGAATTTCTGATCACCTAAAAATCCCTTTAAATATACAACAGAATCTATTTTTCTCAGTCTCTTACTCCCCTTCTCCAGAAAAAAAGTACTGGGGCAGCAGCTCTAAACAAGGGTGTAAAAGATAAAGAAAAACAAAGGTATAAAACAAGCTTTATTTAACACAGACACTGAACAGACAGCAAGAGTGCGACTTCAAGCTTTAAATTACTTTACTTTGGCATTCCAAACAGCAATCAGAGATGTTTTTTTCCTGTTAATTTTACAAACTACTTTTAAAAACAGACTTAAATTTCCCAGCTCTTATCTTGCTATCATGTTTCCCAGGCAGACGTCCTCCTGCTTCAGGATCAGCCTCTCTCACAGGTCTCTCTCATCGTGCTTGAATCCATGCAAATTCTTCACATGATGCACTCATTCAGCTACAAACACCTCCGCCTGCTCCGCAGCAGACTTCAGTTGATAATTCCAAGCAGTGAGGAGAGCAATGGCCAGCTAGTGGCACACAAACTAAAAGCAACGTGCCCTTTGTGGCTGATGGAGGATGGCAAGACTCAAGGACCACAGCTGCACTCGGTCCCCGGCTGCAGTGGGGAGGGCAAAGGACAGACCTATGGATGGACCGACGCCTGGAGAAAAATACAACCCACCAAAACTGTGGAAGATGTCTAATTAAGAACCACCCCCCCTGAAAAGCTGTCGCTAGGTAAGCAAAACTGTTTAAAACATGTTCATCATTAAAGTGTCCCCTGACAGCAGGATGTGGCAGCAGATTCAGTGACAGAAGGGAGAAGAAGAGAGGCATATGGCCCCCAGCCCCATCCCCTGCTGACAAGCTGCCTCGCTGCAAGCCCCCTTTTCACTGTCGCCCGTGCGCGCAGCAGATTGCAATGGCCCAACTTTCCCATCTGTATCCCAGGCCTGTGCCCCTGACAATGTGGCAGCCATGCAGTTTTCATCAGGGCCGGGAGCCGGGGAGGAGGAGGCTGTGAGGAGGGGAGGGGTGAGTGGAGGGGGAGATATTAACAACCAATAATCGCAATGCTATCCATAATACATTGTCTCCATGAGATTACATGGTATATTTCCAGTGGGATTTAGCCCATCCATCACAGCCCTTTATTGGCCCTTTTTTTGTTGTATAAAGCCCAAACACTGTCGTAAAATTCTAAACCGCTTAATTGCTGTGCTGTAAAAATTTGCATATCAGAGATATGTCATTCCTTCGTTAAATGGTGCTAGGCATTTGTTACAAGGTCCTAACAATTGTGCGAGAGCACCTCGGAAAAAAAGGTCACCTCTTGGCATTATGCAAAATTCTCCACTGAATTCTAATCTGCACCAATTATGGGTTTAAATGTATCACAACTTAATGGGTTTTGATTTTGGGTGATTCAAACTCCCTGCGTGCTCAGACTGATGGTGCTGGCTCAGTCTCTTGTTTCTGTAAGGCCTGCAAACTTGGCTCCCAAAAAATTTCTTCACAAGCCAAACTGAACCTGAAATTTTCTGTGATGGGTATATATTTACAGTGAAATCCTCGTATCTTAGATTAATGTCGAGTTCTGTAGAGAATACTACAGCCATTGCATTGCCACTTCAAGTATTCATCATAAAAAGCAAGCTGAAGTTAGATGTTTATGCATATGTACTAAAAAAAAGTTAACTTCTATATTGCACTTTTAAACTGCAGATCAGAAAGATGTGCTTTACAAAAGCAAGAAAATATCATTGTCCTGATTTTACATGTTCAGAAACTGGCTCTGGAAAGCTGGTTTGAAGCCAGAGGCACCCTGAAGACTGATGGCAAGCACTGAAGTCCTAACAGTTCTTCTCGCTTACTTGCCAAGGACTGAAAGTACCAGCAGATCTTTAACATGTGGTCAGGTCTTCACTCCATACTTTTTCTATTAACTGCAGCAGACATTCCCCAGATGTGGCTTCAAACAACATGGTATTTTTCAGTTTTGTCCATATTTTAAGAGTATGTTTAATCCAGACAGTTTCACTGTCATGTAGCACAATGTCACAAGAAATGCACAACAAGAAAGGCTCAGGTCAGCTACTTTTCCCGCAAAACAGACCCGAGAAGCCAGATCATGTTCCTGTGCAATAGCAGGGAGAACTGTTTCAGGAAACTATAAACCAAGTAGAGTAGCCTAAAGGGAATTTTAAAGTCCATACAGATATGGAAGTCCAAGACTCTGTTGCAGGACCTGGGGAGAGCCCTAGTATGAGGACAGACCACTGCAAACCCTATTAATGAAAAAGAGGAGAGAACAAGGAGAAATTGTGGACTGTGTATACATGGCACTTTAGTTTGAGTTGGAATGTGCTAAGGCAGTGTGAGTTACTTTGAAAACTGTTACAAGAGGTGCCCATCATAGTGAGGATCCAAAGGAATCTAAAACTTTTAATTATCCAGAGTCTGTTCCTCTTTCTCTCAACTCTCTACCCAACCACAATTGCCCATGCCTCCATATGGGAAACTGACCTGCCTCTAGACATCTGAGGCATCCTCATTGCCTGTCCTTCAAATGTAGCCATATTCAGGCTATGTATATGCTTTTGGATGTGGGTGAGATATGTCCTCTTCTAAGGGACTGCCATGTTTACTTTCTGCAGTAAGTGAAAAACGTCCTCCAAGAAGGAAAGAATCATAGAATCATAGAATGGTAGGGGTTGGAAGGGACCTCTGGAGAACATTGAGTCCAACCCCTCCTGCCAGAGCAAGAACACCCAGGGAAGACCACACAAGAACAGATCCAGACAGGAAAGTCTCTAGAGAAGGAGACTCCACAACCTGCCAGAAGCACCATAGTGGTGTTAGCAGTGATGAGTCTAACAGCTGAGTGGGAAAATGGCAAGCAGGTCTTGCAAGTGTGCTCCAAACACGTTGGAAAGGTAAAATGTACTTTTAATCTTTTGAAGGCTTACCAGTCCCTTCTAAGTGTTCAAATCCAGTCTCTTTTTCCAAGTGAGAGGGAAAGAGATGTCCAACAGGACTTTCAGCTCCTGCCTAAGTGCAGGAGATCAGTGTAAGAACCCGCTTAAGCCATGTCAACCTCTCAAGCCTTCCTCAACGTGCACAGATTCTGAACAAAACAAATGTCTTATGAATATTATTCCCCCAAGAGCAGGAGGCTGAAGAAGAGCGTGCCACATAACCTGAATCTACTGCAGGAACTCAAGTGCCTTCCTTTGCAGAAAGCAAGAGGCAGAGCTAATGTGCTGCTGTTACTAGAATCAAAGTGATTGCTTTCTTTTGAGGCATCTTACTTAGTTGTGTAATCCATCCCAGTGACTTCAGGACCCTCATAGCATACTGAATCAACTTGGGAAAATTTCTTCTAAAGTTCCCGTTTCAGTAAGTCATTAATGGTTTATGGTATCTATTCCACATGTTTATTTCCCAGAAATTTCTCTTCCTACTGATAAGTACATTTTTCAGGCCTGTACCTCTTGCTTATGCTGTAAGCACTCATATTTAAAATCAATCTTACATCATATTTAATCACACTGGAATCTGGCAGGTGGTTTATTAAACAGGAAGAATTCTAACAAGCATCCCAAATGTTCTAACATAATTAAAACATCATATCTTTGTTTTCCTCTTTAATTAACAACTAACATCAATGAAAACTTCTTGTCCTACATGTGAATTCAGCCACAGTCTATTCACTTTTATCTGAGCTCTTGATTAAGTAGGCCTCCTACAAAGTAGCTCCAGGTACCTTTCCTGAAAGAGATTTCAACCCCTGTCCTTGTGCTGATGAAGCCCTCTCCCTCTGTGGCACTGATGCCACTGCTGATGGGGCTGCCGACCTACAAAATCATCCATACAGGAAGAAAACCCTCCAGAAAAGTTAACCCAGATTATTTCAGATGTATAACTCACAGTGGCTGCCTGGAATCTCTCAAACCAGCTTATTTTGCATCCACAAACCTATGCCTCTTTCCCACTGCTGTCTCTGCTTTACAGGAGGAAAAGCAAAGTCTGATCCAGCCAACGTTTTCCAGCATTGCAGTGACAGAACTGGAAATGGGTCTAGAGTAATGCAAAGCAGCAACATGCATGACCCCAGTGGCTGTTTTCTTTCTTCCTCCTTCACCGTCTAAAATATTGCAACTTTCGGGAGCAATATCCCAAAATCCTAGGGACAGTCTGTAGAGCTTAGCAGATCCTGGAATGGAGCTGTCAAAGGACAGAGCTTAGAGGCTGGTTTGCCAGCTGCCCTCCCTGAAGAGGTCATCACCCACTGACATTTGTATCTGAAATACATTTGTTACCACAGCCTATCTCCCAGTACATCTTCTGGTTCTCTCTCTCCTTCTTATTCTGCCCATTCTAGACACAGAGGAACGCTCCTGCTGCCTTCAGTGAGGTTCAAGATAGAGCTAAGCAATCTCTAAGAACAATTAATTTTTGTTATATTATTTTGGTTTAGATTATTAATGTTTCTATTAGGATTGAACAAATGATGTAATAATGTGTCCTTTTCTTCTGCTTGATTCATTTTTCAAAATTACCCAGACAATAATTTATGTGAATTATTCTGCAATTAATTTGCCGTGAATTTCTTACAAATAGCTACCGAACAGTGTCCGAATGCTCTTGACTGGTTCCAAAGGTCTGCTGTATGTCTGGGAGTGAGGTCGAACCTGATACTGGCAAACTTTATGGGATGTCTGTATAAGAATATGGGCTATTTCTAGTAAATTAGTACACAATCCCATGTGAGATGTTTTACTTTGGTTTGCAATTTTTTTCCTGTTGTTTAGTATAAATCTGTTTAAGTTAAACTAATACAATCTGGGTCACATAAAAAAAATTTCAATGTGCTTTTTGCACTGTTTTAACCAAATCAGTGGAAAGCCACAGCTTTAGTTAAGCTAAGTCAACACTGCAAGTAAATAAAGCCCTCTGAAACAGATTTCCAATGTGATATTTCCATTTTGTATAATCAGCACCTGTTCCTCATGCCTTTTTTTCCATTTTTTTAACACGTAATGTTTTTTATCTGTCCCAAAGTCTTTTGAACTCAGTGAAAAACTTCCTTCAACATTCATAACATCTGCACCTACTCAGCTTACAATTAAGTGTTTTGTTTGATTTGGAGGGCCAGCAGTGAAATTGCCTCCACATTACCGACTGCAGGTACAGTCCGATTTGCAGCCCCTGAGGTGTGAGGTCCCAGGTGGAGCAGCACAGCTGATGGGAATGGCTGGAGAAACACTTAGTGATCCAGAATGTTCCTTCAAAGGCTTCGTGTTACTTTGTGACCAGGTCCATTTTCATCATAATGTCATTAGTTGGTAGTAAATATGCCTTACTAAGCTCTTAAAAAAAAAAAATAACTAAACAACTGTCATATTAAATGCATCTTGATTAAATATATGACAATAGGAACTGGCCCTTTCTTAAATTCCTGGGACTATAAACATTAACATGATCATAAATACATTTGCATTTAGACACAAGACTTACTAAAAGCCTTTGAGGATATCGTTCATCCCTTTTGCACAAACATATTCCTGCTATTATTGGTCTTGTAATGAAAAGCCTTTTAACAACGTTAATTGAAGGCTTCCCCATCATAACTTCATCATCTTTAAAGCTTCGTGACTGATATGTAACTGCTGGAAATGCTGGAAAGTGGGTGGGTCAAACAATCCTGGCAATTCCACAAGTGAGTAAGAGTCAGCAAGTTAAGAGTCAGGCAAAATATAAAACACTGGTACACAGACTACAGAAAATCAGCAGGTTATTATGGACACTGGAAGAAAGCCTGTCCTGTACTGCTACCTCACCAGCACTTCCCAGCACGGCCCATTAACACTTCACGCTGCAAAGCCCATCTTCTCTGCTCTCTCCCCCTGGCCATTCAGGAAAAAGGTCTTACCATAGCAACCTAGGGCACTTTTCCCAACTGTTAACTGGAATTGAGTTCATTCGGCAAAGCAAGGGGTAAGCAGGCATGAAAATGTCACACCAGCCTTGGATACGGAATGTGAAGCCAATCCATAATCCATCGAAGCATGGGGTGGGGTAAAGGCTCACGTATTACAGCAGTCACCAAGGTGTAGAGAGATAATAATAAAGTTCCACAACTGTCCCATTAACATAGCAGATTTGATTTGGCTCCATTATATTTCATCAAATAGTTTACAAAGCACCCAGCATAAAACATCATCATAATTGCAATCATATATCCGGTGATTTAACGTGTACATCATAATGTACCATTAGTTACACAAATAACTAATAATTTGCTAATGACAATATTATGTTAAGTCAGTTTAGGGGCAATTAAAGTGAGTGATATTTACATATGCCTAATGAATCACAGTCGATGGCAGATTAAGAGATTCTAATGAATATTCATCCAGACATTCGCAACCAGCTTCACAGTTTATAAACTGAATTATGGTTGATTTGCCCTTTTAAAAATGAATATGTGAGTATCTTCTGCATGGGAAGAATGAACAATTGGGGCTGATTGTAAAATTTTTTTTTAAGCAATGTACTGGTCAGGACACAAAACATTTTTATGCACTCTCATACCCTTGGCTTCTCAGCTCTTTTTATATCACATATCAGCATTGATGAACTATCTCCATTTTCATTCCTTCCCACGACATGAAATATAGAAATAGTTTTGTGTTGAATTAAAGGCAATAGAAGTTTTATTCAGCATCACTAAGGAAATAATTACACAGGTAGCCTGCTTTGCCCAAGCAGAGTAGACAAACTCTCTCTACCATATGCTAACAACAGTTTGCTTTTAAAGGTATCCTTTATGCATGCTTATTTGAGTCACTGACCTAAACAGCACTCATTTAAAATGAAGCTGTATAATCTTATACATTGAAATTAGAGTTATTTTGCCACATTCTATGCTAGAAGTTTTTATTACTGTTAATATCAATAATATTGGTAGCAGTAATAATAAGAGCTAAGAGCATGAGATACAGCTCCATGGTTTGGCTATCAGATTTCAAAGTGAACTCAAAGAAATATAAAGCATTTAAAATCCATACTTGGACTTCAAATGCTTCATATGGAGTTTTCCTTGGAAATGCCTGTGAAGTGTTGGTGTGAGTCTGAAGCAGTCCTTCATGAGGTGGGTCCCTGTGTCCTTGCTTCAACACGACTGCCAAGCAACATTCACCCTACATTCTGGGATAGTTTTGCATGATTTAAAATTCAGAAAGTTAAGAAGTGACCTCCGTTGTGCTCTTCAAGAAGTGTGGAAATGAAAGTGCTAAGAAACAGTCCTGCAGAAAGTTGCTTCTTTGCTTTCGTTGAGATCAAACACAGGAACTCCACAAGCCTCCTCTAGCAAGAGACAGTCTCCAGTAGGAGAAGAAACATCATTAAAGGTACTTGGCTTTACTTCATTCAGTTTGGGGGGTTTAGATTTATCACTCCCAGCTTCAAAAGTGATTTGGGAATAGAAAGACATTTGTATCCATGACTTATGCAGACACTTGGGAGCTAGAACTCAACATACCAGTAGTTCTACACAGTGTGGTGTGATACTTCCTGGAGACCTACGTTGAATCCTGAAAAGAGGAGAGACATACTTAGTTTTATCCAAGTTTTCCTATGTTCAGGACAAGACCCAGATGGGAAAAACACTTTTGGGAGTTAATGAGAGGACACCAGAATTGCAACACAGAATTAAAAAACATGCAGCTGTAATAAATGACTTCACATTTCTTTTTGTTTTGACCTAATAGAATTGGCCAGGAGTCCTGTTTTCCATAACATTACAAAAAGTATTGCTGGCTATTGTGCCTATTTTCAGCCACATTTCTTGCTGAAAAAAAGGTTTTCAATTTTCAATGAAAACTGAAAATGCAGCAATAAATGCAACATGAAGTTTGTAACAACTTTTTAAAATTCAGTAAAAAATTATTTTTAAAATACTTTTTTTTTTTATTTACAACATAATTCATGTTTTCATTTCATTTTTCATGACAACTACTTTTTAACAACAGGAGCGACATTCAGTTCAGTCCTTTTGTGCTTTTAAATGGCAGGCATTCTACAGTTTCCTCAGCTGTCTCTTTCCTTCTCATTTGCAATTAACACAATATTTTATAAGAGGATGTCCAGCCTGAGGGGAATAGTGTAAGGCCTGTTCTGACTTGCAGAAGTACTTGAACTTACCATCATTATGTTGGCTTTTTCCAAGGCTTTTTTTCTTCCCTAAACCAAGTCTGTTTCTCAGGTGCTAAAAGGACAACTTCAACTATGCTACTTTCAAAATGTCTGTAAATTCCCCCTAAGAAAATATTTACTAATTTTGTTTAAACTTCAGTGAGCTTCTATATGCTAAAGCTTCCACAGCCAACAAGAATACAGGTGTTTTTATCCTTTCCTCCATATTTCTCTTTCCTAAAAGTAATTAAACTGGTAATAACTTCAAAACTCCCAAAGCCTGAACTTTACTGCCATCACATTGCACTGATCATTGTCCTCACTTTATTGTTTCAGCTTCACTGCATCTGTTTGTTTTACCCCTGCAAGTTTCCTTCCTCACTGGGAGTACAAATACAATCCATACCACTTGTACTGTTAGCAACTGAATCATTTCAGAAACTTCCAACCCTTACATTTATTAACCCTGACTACCGTTACCTATTGCAACAATTCACAGAAGTGTCATGAATGACTTGGTCTGCCATTCAAACACTGATCTCCTGTGAGCTTAAGTAGGCTTTACAGTTGTTTCCAAAAGCTAAAGGCTTTTACCTTCTTTGCTGTTTATTATAGAATCATAGAATCATAAAATCATAAAATCATTAGGGTTGGAAAGGACCTCTAGGATCATCAAGTCCAACCTTCATCCTAACATCTATCCATCCATTAGATCACAGCCTCAAGTGCTACATCCACTCGTTTTTTAAACCCCTCCAGAGATGATGACTCCACTACCTCCCTGGGCAGCCTGTTCCAGTGCCTAACCACTCTCTCAGTGAAGAATTTCTTCCTAAT